>PJEM01015980.1:0-20010 GCA_004023845.1 Helogale parvula | reverse complement strand
CTGGAGGCTGGTGGGACCAGGGGGAAGGAGGGAGAGGGAGGTGCCAGGGAGGTCTCGTGGGTGGTTCTGGACGAGGCCTCTCTGACTGGGTGCCAGGTAGGTGACCCCGAGCCGGGGGCACGGGGCAACAGCAGACTTGAGGGACAGTGCTGGTGTGTGAGAGAGGCACACCCTGGTGGCACGCTGTGTCCATCTGGCCCGGAGATGCGGAGTTCCTGGTGTGGGCCCCGGGAGAGGTGTGGGATGGCAGGAGCCCCATGGGTGACGGTCCCTGTGGGTGAGGGCTATAGAGCAGGGGGTATGCGCAGAGGCCGGGCTGGACGGCACGGGGGCCACCTGGCTGGGGCCTGTCCTGCCTCCGCCCTCCGCGTGCAGGCAGCAGAGGCCGCTGAGCACCTCTGCTGGATGGGGGGGGGCAGCTGACCCATCAATTCAGACCTTAAACTTGGCCTCTAGGCCAACGTGGGGCAAAAGCAGTATGGAGACATTCAGAGAGGAGGAGTGGGAGGGGAAACCGAGTTTCTTGACAGTTTTCCAAATTCAAGGCGCGTCCTCGGCGGCTTGCCTATTACAAGTGACAGCAGTGGCAAACCTGTCACTGGGCGCTTATGTGCCAGGTATTATTTTCAGCAAACTCATCTGATCCTTCCTCAGCCCTGTACATCCTCTTAACCCTTTTGCACAGGTGAGGAAACTGAGGCACAGAGACGTTAGGGCACTGGCCTTAGGTCACACAGCCTGGGAGCACCGACCTGGGCCTGGGAGCCTGGGAGTCACTGCAGTCAGTGCAGAGCTAGCCGCCAGGTGTGAGGGTGAGACCAGGGGCTGAAGCTGGGGTGGGGGTGTAGGGGCGTGGGGGGGTGTAGGGGAGCAGGATACAGGCCCCGCCTCCCCCTCATTTCCCCTTCGGAAAGCTGCCTTCAGGGGCGGCGTTGTGGGGGGGGGGGCGCTCCCGAAATAGGAGGAGAGAGGAAGAAATCCGAGGCAGGAGGCAGGACCCAGAGAGCAGGGGTAGGGGGTTGGAGATGTGGGGCTGCTGGGAAGGAAGAGGGGCAGTGCCTCCGCCTCCCCTGCAGCAGGGAGGGCGCTTCCCAGTTCCTCCCAGCCCTGGAGGCCCCATGTGGCTCTCTGAGGCAGGGGATTTCCCTGGAGGAAAGGACCCCAGGGTGAGCCACTAAGCTTTTGCATATTACTCCAAGCCTTCTCTTGTATTTTGCAAAACCCAGAGGGCCTTGGAGGTAAACCTCAGAGGGCAGGAGTGTGTCACGCCACCCGGCAATCTGGTAAAGAGGGAAGCAGGTGCCAAGGCCTGGAGGTTTGAGGCAGCATATTTGGGGCTGAAGGTTAATTTGATGATGCAAAGAGCAGAGAAAGTAGGCAGAGGTGAGGCTGCAGAAGAAGCAGGACTGGAGCCAAGAAAGTCCTTTACAGACTTGGATCTAATTTGGGGGAGCAGTAGGGAGCCATAGAAGGGTTTAGAGGAGGGAGGGACACAGTCTCTGGGCATCTGGAGGCAGGCTGGGGAGAAAGGAGAGGGGAGAGGTCGGGCCAGTTGCCCTGTGTGGAGCTGCTGAGGCCTGAATCGAACCTCTTATTTAAAGTTTATTTATTTATTTTGAGGGGCGCCTGGGTGGCTCAGTCGGTTAAGCGTCGGACTTTGGCTCAGGTCATGAACTCGTGTTTGGTGAGTTCAAGTCCTGCGTCAGGCTCTGTGCTGACAGCCCAGAGCCTGGAGCCTGCTGTGGATCCTGTGTTTTCTCTCTGTGCCTCTCCCCTGCTCATGCTGTCTCTCTGTTTCTCAAAAAAAAGTTTTTTTTAATGTTTTTAAAGTAGCCAGAATGGAGACCTAGGAGAGTATCAGCAGCCCCTAGACCCTTCCTTCCTGCATTCCCACCCAGGGTAACCCCTGACTTGACTTTGAACAGCATACAGTCGTTTTGCCTGCCGTTTGGACTTCATATAAACGAAGCACGCAGGGGTTTGCTCTGTCGGGCTTCTGTTACACGCGCGGCATCAGGTTGGATTCCTTCATACTGTTCTAGGCTGCCAGCTGCGTTCGCTGTCCCTGTTTCACAGCAGGGTTTCTCCACCACCGTCGCCACTTGGGGTGTCCCACCCGCAAGATGTGGAGAAGGGTCCCTGGCTTCCCCCCAGGAGATGACGGTCCCCACCCCTCCAAGCTGTAGGGACATCCAAGAAATGTCCCTAGACGTTGTCAAATGTCTGCTTGGGGTAGAAAATCGCCCTGGAGGAGGTACACTGTTATACAGTATTCCACTGTGTGAAGCCACAATTTATTGACGGATCCTTTTTTGGGCACTTAGATGGTTTCCAGTTTGGGATTATTACAAGCAGAGATCTTATGAACGCAAGCATTCCCAGTGCGATTATTCCCAGGAGTCCCGGGGGAGGTGTTTATTCAGCTCCATGGACACTGCAGTTTTCCAAAGCGGCGTGGAAACGTGAGTCAGTATTGCCTCTCACGTGAGCCGTTCTGGTAGGCGTGGAGTGTCACGTCTACCTGTTTTGTTTTTTAACATTTATTCATTTTTGAGAGAGAGATAGACTGTGAGTGTGGGAGGGGCAGAGAGAGAGGGAGACACAGAACCCGCAGCAGGCTCCAGGCTCCGAGCTGTCAGCACAGAGCCTGACACGGGGCTCGAACCCATGAACCGCGAGATCATGACCTGAGCTGAAGTCGGACACTCAACCGACTGAGCCTCCCGGCGCCCCTGTCCATCTGGTTTTAATTGACCTCTTCTGACAACTCATGATGTCAAGCATACTCTTGCCCATTGGCCATTGGAGATGACCTTTTGTGAAGGACCCGTTTTTCCTTTGAAGTTTCTGCATTTCTCTTATTGGTCTGTAAGAACTCTTTATACATGCTGGACACATGGGGGCATCCGGGCCACCTTCATTCTAGTCCCTCTGGTCCCTCTGGCCACCTCCATCACACTCATGACCCTTGGCTGCATTGGCCATTAGGCCCCACTCCACTCTGGCCACCAGACTCCACTGGCCATCAGTCTGCAGTGACCTGACTTCTCTGGCCACCGCAGGGAGATACACTTGAAAGATGCAAGCACCCAGAACAAAATCACTACCCTCCCCATGGGGAAAACCACTTGCATAATCTGTATCTGCCTTACCAGGAAGAGAGAAAACCGTATGCAACATATACAGCTACTGGGTGTGAGTGTTCTGTAACTTATGTAAGTATTATCACATTGTATTATCATCACGCAACTTTTTTTTTACTCAGAAGTAGATTTCTGAGATACATTTGTGTTGAGATAGAGATGGGGGGGGCTATTCGTTCCTTTATCACCCCTGTGTACTATCCATCTCTTCACTTCACTGCAAGGAAGTCCTTATATCTGGCTTCTTGCCAACGTCTCAGAAGTTCTTTCTTTTTCAAAACCCACTATCCACTCTTCTTGCTGCCTCTGCAGTAAATGGTTCCACTTTATTGGCCATTTGGAGATGACCTTTTGTGAAGGGCCCATTTTTCCTTTGGGGTTTCTGCCTTTTTCTTGTTGATTTGCAGGAACTCTTTATATATGCTGAACACCAGTCCTTTGTCAGATATTCTTACAGCAAATTATTTTGGAAGAAGTTTTGGGAGGCATTCAGGAGGTAAGGTCAATAGATCGAGGAGGCTCAGTGGAGAAGAGGGAGAGGCAGGGATGGCGAATGATGTCCAATCTCTGGGGCTATGTCACGGTTGACTGATTCGGCCATTGCTGAGGTGGGATCCTCGGAGGAGCCACAGGCGAAGGCGGTGCTGGTGGATCTGAGGAATCACCAGAATTTGTCCTGCAGCCCCACAGACACTATGGGGCTCCACAGGGAAGGGCCCCCAGGTCAGCTGCAGACTTCAGAAATCGTCTGCAAGATAGGTGGACCTGGGCATTTTTCTCTCCTCTCCTCTTCTCTCCTCTCCTCTCCTCTCCTCTCCTCTTCGAGAGAGCTCATGCATGCAAGCAGGGGAGAGGCAGAAGGAGGGAGAGAGAGAGAGAGACAGACAGACAGACAGTCCCAAGCAGGATCCACGCCCAGCTCAGAGACTGACACCGGGCTTGATCTCATGACCGTGAGATCATGACCCAAGCTGAAATCAAGAGTTGGCCACCAGGGGCGCCTGGGTGGCTCAGTCAGTTAAACATCCAGCTTTGGCTCAGGTCATCATCTCACAGTTCATGGGTTTGAGCCCCGCATCAGGCTCTGTGCTGACAGCTAGCTCAGAGCCTGGAGACTGCTTCAGATTCTGTGTCTCCCTCTCTCTCTGATCCTCCCCTGCTTGTGCTGTCTCTGTCTCTCAAAAAAAAAAAAAACATAAAAAAATTTAAACTATAAAAAAAAAAGAGTTGGCCACCCAATGGACTGTGCTACCCAGGCGCCCTATTTTTTTTTTTAAATCAAAAAGTTTCTTTTATAGAGTGAGCACAGTGGAGAAGAGAGGCAGAGGGAGAGAGAGAATCCTTTTTTTTTTTTCAAGTTTATTTATTTTGAGAGCAAGGGAGAATGCCAATGGAGAAGGAGAGAAAGAGTCCCAAACAGGCACCACCAGTGCAGAGCCCAATGCAGGGCTTGAACTCCTGAACCTCAAGATCCTGACCTGAGCTGAAGTCAGATGCTCAACTGACTGAGCCACCCAGGCTGGTGGGGGTGGGGTGGGGGTGGGGATGGATGGAATCTTTTTTTAAAGTTTATTTATTTATTTTGAGAGAAACAGAGACAGTACGAGCAGGGGAGGGGCAGAGAGAGAAGGAGAGAGAGAATCCCAAGCTGGCTCTGCCCTGTCCGCGCAGAGCCTGATGCGGGGCTTGAACTCACAAAACTGTGAGATCATGACCTGAGTAGAAATCAAGACGCTTAACCTACCTGTGCCACCCAGGTGCCCCCAGAGGGAGAATATTACGCAGGCTCCACACTCAGCACGGAGGGTGACACGGGGCTTGATCCCATGACCCTGGGATCATGACCTAAGTGGAAATCAAGAGTCAAACACTCAACTGACTGAGCCATCCAGGCACCCCCCATTTAAGTTTATTTATTTTTGGAAGTAATCTCTACACCCACCCTGGGGCTTGAACTCACGACCCCAGAATCCTCTGACTGAGTGAGCCACGCGCCCCTTGTGCATTTTCCCGAGTGTCTGGAGCCTGCAGCGGGTCCAGAACTACCCCCTCCTGAGGCCTGGGCTCCTGGTGACTCTTGATTTTGGCTCAGGTCATGATCTCACTGTTTGTGGGTTCGAGCCCCGCAACAGGCTCCGAGCTGGCAGTGCAGAGCCTGCTTGGGATTCTCTCTCTCTCCCTCCCCTTCCCTCCCAAGCATGCACGCGGCTCTATCTCAAAATAACTAAGCAAACAGGGTCTGTGGGCCAGGCGAGGATGGCTGAAGATCTGACCCGGAAGATCTTAAAAAAATTAAAGAAAAATTATCACAAAGTAAGATTCACTTCTTACCCCTTTGTCATGCAGCTCTGTGAATTTTAACACGTGCATAGATGCGTGTGGCCACCGCAGTCGGACCCAGAAGCCGTCTGTCACCCCCGGGGTTCCCTAACCCCGCCCCCGCGGAGTCTGCCCCGCCCCACCCCGCGGTCGCTGGCCGGGTCCCCGCAGAGGCTGCTGTTTGCACGGAACCGCGATGTGTAGCTTTTCCCCGCTGGCTTCTTTCACTCCGTTTTAACGGACCTAATTAGGCGCACAGCAACGCTGGGGGAGAGGGACAGGGGCGCTGCCCCCACATGCAGAGACTGTCCCACCATCAACCTGGCCGAGAGAGGGGCGCCCTGTCACCGGCGAGAGACCCGTAGTGACACACCATCGCCCCCAGGTCCGTGGTTTGCGGCGGCTCTTGGTGGCCTGCGTTCTGGGGTCCGGACAAACGTGTGTGGAGTGCATCTGCTGTTGTCACATCGTACAGAACAGTGTCACTGCCCCAAGCCCCTCCCCCCCTCCAAGCCCCTGGCACCACGGATGTTTCTCCTGTCTCTTTGCTCCTGCCTTTTCCGGATCGTCACCGAGTCAGGATCCTACAGCGTGGGCCCTTTTCAGACTGGCCCGTCTCACGGAGTGACGCACTGAAGGTTCCTCGCGGCCCGATGGCTTGTGTCTTCTTAGCCTGAACAAGGGGCCCTTGCCCGGAGGTCCCACGGTTTACTTATCCATCTACCTACCGACGGACATCGTGGTTGCTTCTAAGGTCCGGCCATTATGAGCGAGGCTGTTATAAACATGCATGCGCAGGTTTCCGTGTGGACACAGCACTCAGCACCTCCGGGTAAATACCAAGGAAGGCACCTGCTGGGTCGTCTGGTAAGAGTATGTTTAGTTTTGTAACAGACTGACAATGTACCCCACAGTGGCTGCCCCGTTCCGCACCCCTCCAGCAGCAAGAGTTCCCTTCCTCCCGGGGAGACAGAATTTCCTCTCAAAGATTTTTTATTTGTAAGTGGTCTCTGCGCCCAGCTTGGGGCTCGCACTCACAACTCCGAGACCGAGAGTCCCACGCTCGACTGACCGAGCCAGCTGGGCGCCCCAGCCATGGGGTTTTTTAAAGTTTATTTATTTTCTTAAATTATTTTTATTATTCTTTTATTTTATTTTAACGTTTTATTTATTTTTGAGAGCGAGAGAGACAGCGTGAGCAGGGGAGGGTCAGAGAGAGGAGTCACAGGATCAGAAGCAGGCTCCAGGCTCTGAGCTAGCTGTCAGCACAGAGCCCGATGCGGGGCTCGAACCCACAAACCGTGAGATCATGACCTGAGCTGAAGCCGGACCCTTAACCCACTGAGCCACCCAGGCGGCCCAAGTCTATTTATGTATTTTGAGAGGCAGGGAGAGAGAGCAAGCGCATGTGCATGAGCGGGGTGGGACAGAGAGAGAATCCCAAGCAGATTCCACACGGGGAGCATGGAGCCCCATTCAGGGCTTGAACCTACAAATCCTGAGGTCCCTGAGCTGAAACCAAGAGTCAGCTTAACCAACTGAGTCATCCAGGTGGTCCTGGCAACGAGATTTTTAGTCACAGAAAAATCTAGACAAAGAGTTGGGTTCCGTCTATATGCAGGTTTTTCTTAGAATTTTATGTGAAAACACTTTCCGTATTAAGAAAGATATTTTTGTATTTAGAAAAACCTTCCCATCTTGTTTAAAATGTTCAAAACATTTTTGATGACTGCGTTATAGATTGCATCTTTTGTAATGTTTGTTTATTTTGAGGGAGAGAGAATCCCAAGCAGGCCCCACACTCAGCAGAGCCTGATGCAGGGCTCGATCTCATGACTGTGAGATCATGACCTGAACTGAAATCAAGAGTCAGATGTTTCAGGGTGGCCGGGGGCTCAGTTGACTGAGCATCGACGCTTGGTTTTGGCTCAGGTCATGATCTCACGGTCTGTGGGATCGAGCCCCGCATTGGGCTCTGTGCTGACAGTGCAGAGCCTGCTTGGCATTCTCTCTCCTCTCTTTGCCCCTCCCCTGCTCCTTCCCTCTCTCTCTAACTAAATAAATAAACTTTACATTTTTAAAAACTGTTATTTAATTTAGAGAGACAGCATGAGCAGGGGAGGATCAAAGAGAGACGGAGGCACAGAATCTGAAGCAGCTCCAGGCTCTGAGCTGTCAGCACAGACCCCAGACACGGGACTCGAACTCACAGACTGCGGGATCATGACCTGAGCTGAAGCCAGACGCTTAATGGACTAAGCCCCCCAGGCGCCCCATCAAACTAAACAAATAAACTTTAAAATATTATTATTTAAAAAAAGGAGTCAGACGCTTCATCGACTGAGCCACCCAGGACCCCACTCGTGTAGTTTTTAATTTTTATGTTTTACTTAAGCTTCTCGTTTGAATTCCAGTGTGGCCCACAGACAGTGTTATACTGGCTTCAGGCGCGATGGTGAAGACTTACCTGCGCACCTCAGGTTTGCGTTACCCGAGTATCGAAATAATGCTACGGCGAGTATTGTTGCGGGTAAATATTTGCCTACTTCTCATATTTCTGCAGAGTGAATTCTCAGAAGTGGAAATATTGGCTTGAAAGAGGCAAACATTTTACGATTCTTGGTACATGTTGCCAAGCGCTCTCCAGAAGGCTGTGATTTATGCTGAAAGTTGCAAGCCAGAGCGAGATTCGTAATTAAAAAAGAAGTCATAGGAGCGCCTGGATGGCTCAGTCGGTTAAGCATCTGACTTCAGCTAAGGTCACAATCTCACGGGTCGTGGCTTCGAGCCCCGTGTCAGGCTCTGTGCTGCCAGCTAGCTTGGAGCCTGGAGCCTGTTTCTGATTCTGTGTCTCCCTCTCCCTCTGTTTCTCCCCTGCTCACACTCTGTCTCTCTCTCTCTCTCTCAAAAATAAACATTACAAATTTTTAAAAAATTAAAAAATAAAAAATAAATAAAAAAGAAGTCCCTATTCAAGCAGAGGACACGACGTCTCCTTTCCCACCAGCAGTGAGTGCCCCTGCGAACACACGGGCGGGACGTGTCCTCCTCTCTCGCTTGCTTCACGGGCGTTTGTCACTTCTCTGCTCACACTCTTTTCCATCGCTGGCTGGAGCAGTAATATGAATCAATTCGTGGAAGCGCTCTCAGGTTTAGAGACAACGCACTACATTCCCTTCCTACTTCTCCCACTGCTCTCACGCTTAGAAAGAGCTTTGAAATCCATTTCCTTTTATTTCTTTCTAAGTACATGGAATGTGTAGTTTGATTTATAGAAATGTAATTTTTTAATTTAAATGTTTATTTATTTTGAGAGAAAGAGAGCAAGAGTGGGAGGAGGAGGGGAGGGAGAGAGAGAGAGAGAGAGAGAGAGAGAATCCCAAGCAGGCTGTGTGCACAGAGCCAGACACAGGGCTCGAACTCTCCAACCCTGAGATCATGACCCAAGCCGAAATCAAGAGTTAGATGCTTAAGTGACTGAGCCACCCAGATGCCCCTAGATATTTTTTAAACTTATTTTTAATTTACATCCAAGTTAGCATCTAGTGCAATAATGATTTCAGGAGTAAAATCCAATGATTTGTCCCCTATGTATAACACCGAGCCCTCATCCCAACAATGTCCTCCTTAGTGACCCTCCCCCACCACAGCTCCCCCAGCAGCCCTCAGTTTGTTCTCTGTATTTAAGAGTCTTTCATGGGGGCACCTGGGTGGCTCAGTCGGTTAAGCCTCCAACTTCAGCTCAGGTCAGATCTCACGTTCGTGGGTTTGAGCCCCGCGTCAGGCTCTGTGCTGACAGCTAGCTCAGAGCCTGGAGCCTGCTTCCAGTTCTGTGTCTCCTTCTCTCTCTGCCCCTCCCCCTATGTTCTGTCTCTCTCTGTATCAAAAATAAATAAAACATTAAAAAAAAAAGTCTCTCATGGTTTGTTCCCCTCCCCGTTTTTATATCACTTTTGCTTCCCTTCTCCTATGTTCATCTGTTCTGTATCTTAAATTCCACACGAGTGACGTCATATGATATTGTCTTTCTCTGACTTATCTCACTTAGCATCATGCCCTCTAGTTCCATCCACGGTGTTGCAAATGGCCAGATTTCATTCTTTTCGATTGCGGAGTGAAACTCCGTTGTGTATGTACACGACGTCTTCTGTATCCACTCATCCGTCGACGGGCATCTGGGCTCTCCCTGTACTGTGGCTCTTGTCGATAGCGCTGCTGTAAACATCGGGGTGCATGTGCCCCTTCAAAACAGCACCCCTGTGTCCCTTGGATAAAGTCCTAGTACTGCGGTTGTGGGGTGGTGGGGTAGTTCTATTTTTAACTTTTTGAGGAGCCTCCATGCTGTTTCCCAGAGGGGCTGCACCCGTTTGCACTCCCACCAGCCGCGCAGAAGAGACCCTCTCTCTCCGCATCCTCGCCAACATCTGTCCTTGCCTGAGTTGTTCATGTCAGCCGTTCTGACGGGTGTGAGGTGGCATCTCCTTGTGGTTTTGATTTGTATTTCCCTGGGGCGTCTGGGTGGCCCAGTCGATTGAGCGTCCGGCTTCGGCTCAGGTCATGATCTCGCGGTTCGTGGGTTCCAGCCCCACGTTGGGCTCTGTGCCGACAGCTCAGAGCCTGGAGCCTGCTTCAGATTCTGTGTCTCCCTCTCTCTCTGCCCCTCCCCTGCTCACGCTGCCTCTCTCTCAAAAATAAATAAAACATAAAAAAAAAAAAAGGATTACATGGCTCACTACAGAAAAAATCTTTAGTATCTGGGGGGTGCCTGGGTGGCTAGGTTGGCTCAGGTCATGATCTCATGGTTCCTGGGTTCAATCCCTGTATCAGGCTCTGCACTGACAGTGAGGAGTCTGCTTGAAATTCTCTCTGTCTTTCTCTACCTCTCCTCCACTCATGCATGTGTGCATGTGCTCTTTCTCTCAAAATAAATTAATAAACTTAAAAAAAAAGATTTCTGGGGGTACCTGGGTGACTCAGTCAGTTAAGCGTCAGCGCCCGGCTTCCGCTCAGGTGATGATCTCATGGTTCGAAGGTTCAAGCCCCGCGTCGGGCTCTGGGCTGACAGCTCAGAGCCTGCAGCCTGTCTTCAGATTCTGTGTCTCCCTCTCTCTCTGACCCTCCCCTGCTCACGCTGTCTCTGACTCTCAAAAATAAAAACATTAAAAAAAATTTTTTTAAAGCTTTATTTTTTAAATGTTTACTTATTTTGAGAGATAAAGAGAGAGAGTGCATGTGCACAAGTGGGGGAGGGGCAGGGGGAGAGGGAGAGAGAGAGAGAGAGAGAGAGAGAGAGAGAGAGAGAGAGAATCCCAAGCAGGCTTTGCTCTTTCAGCCCAGAGCCCAACGTGGGGCTCCAACTCAGGAACCGTGAGATCACGACCTGAGCCGAAATCAAGAGTCAGATGCTTAACTGACTGAACCCCCCAGGCGCCCCACAAAAAAAAGCTTTCTTAATTTTTTTTTTTTAACCATTTAGCTCTTTACAGGAAAACTGTGCCTGGCCCTGCAAATGACCAGGGCAGAGACTACACTGACTTTTATGACGCAGCCTTCAAATTCACCTACTGTCTTTCCACAGAATTCCATTGATCACACAGGTCACCCTACCTGTGATCTAAAATGGGAGGGACTTGAATATCAGGAGGTGATCTCGGGTCCCAGGGGGCCCCGCTGGAGGCTGACCACCCAAGTGCCTGCGGTTTGTTTGCAGGTATATTTCCACCGCTGCTTGGCGATTCATTTTCCCTTCTTCGTTACTAAAAAAACCATGGATTTTGTCTGGGACAGCAATAGATCAGTTTTTTTAAAATTTTAATGTTTATTTATTATTGAGACAGAGAGAAACAGAATATGAATGGGGGAGGAGCAGAGAGAGAGAGGGAGATACAGAATCCGAAGCAGGCTCCAGGCTCTGAGCTGTCAGCACAGAGCCCGACGTGGGGCTTGAACCCACAAACCGTGAGATCGTGACCTGAGCCCAAGTCGGACGCATAACTGACTGAGCCACCCAGGTGCCCCGCAATAGATCAGTTTAAAACACAAATGTCTCCAGGTCCCCTCATAGCTAGAGGTGGCCACAGGACCCGTTTGTGGCCATTGAGATGCATGTGGACACTGATGAGGGCTTCTGGAAAGGTGTTTGTTTTCTGATTGGAAGGGAAAAACTCTCCCTATCTTTTTTTTTTTTTTTTTACACGTAATCCTTCCCTTTTCTTGCTGCCTGGAAAAACAGTCGTGATGCCTGGAAGCACAGCAGCCACCTTGAGGCCAAGAGGACAAAAGCCACACGGCTAAAGATGATGGCACAGGGGCGCCTGGGTGGCTCAGCTGGTTGAGCGTCTGACTTCAGCTCAGGTCATGATCTCACTACTCATGAGCTGAAGCCCCACCTTGGGCTCCCTGCTGTCAGTGCCAAGCTCACGTCAGATCCTCTAATAAAGATGATGATGGAAAAAGAGAAGGAGCCCAGGTCCCAGCAGGCATCACGGAACCACCAGAGCGGTGCTGGGCTCCTTGCTTCCAGACTTCACCTCCTTACATGAGCAACAGCAAACTTCTATTTCAGCCACTTAGATTTTCTTTTTTGTCATGTATAGTGACAAGATATCCCAGAGTGCTTCTGCTGTCCTATGGGATAAAGATCTTTTTTTCCTCCCAACTAGTTAACTGTTTTGTCACCATTTGTCACGACTTGGTCCGGGAATTTGGTCTCCAATCTTATTGCGAAAGCAACGAGGCTTCCGCTGTTCTTGCCGGAGGTTGTGTTTTCATATCTGGTAAGGCTTCCTTCCTCCTTCTCTTTTTGCTTTGATTATCTTTGCCTCTGTATCCTTCTCAGGAACTTTTGAGTTGATGTGTCCACCCCCCTCCGTCTATCCCACAGTGTTTTAAGTCCGAGTCTGGTAGTAAAGGCAGATTTCTAGGTTTGGTGCAGGTCAGCCTGGCCTCACTGGCTTTGTTTTCTAGACTGTTTATAGGGTCTACGCTGGACCACACCCTAACTACCCCCGCAATCTGGCTTAATTTACACAACTCTCATTGGAATTGGGTACGATTACTTCCTCCATTTTACAGATGAGAACACTGAGGTTCCGAAGCTGTCCGGTGTCAGGAGGCTAATAAAGAGCTGGACATACAATTCAAACTTGGACACCCAGCTCCGAAGGCTGTTCTCCGTGCCCCCAGAAAGGCACCATTTCCACCTGGAGTCGGCGCCAGGGGTGGCCATTGGCTGCGGGCAGTCGTGGGAGGCTGCTGAACTCCCAGAGAGAATGAGGCCTGGGAGCCCCTCTGTGCCCCCGCCCCCGTCCTGGTCTGTGTGGCCAACACTCCCGATGTCCTCTGAGAGAAATTCAGAATGTGCCTGGGCAGAGAGAAATGTGAGGAGCCAGAAGGTAGAAGCGTGTCCCGTGGGTGGCAATGACCAGAGCCACCGGCCCTGCCGAGACACCCCACCCCCACCAGGCATCTGCACTCAAGTTCAACGTCCCTCTTCCTGTGACCTAAAGCCATTAGCATTTCTATAGTGGCCTCACCTCTCTGTCCTCGTCTCCTCCAGACAGCTG
Organism: Helogale parvula; assembly: GCA_004023845.1. Lineage (NCBI taxonomy): Eukaryota > Metazoa > Chordata > Mammalia > Carnivora > Herpestidae > Helogale > Helogale parvula. The sequence continues at coordinate 6,983 of PJEM01015980.1, read as the reverse complement.
TGCCCAAGCCCTGACCAGGAAGCAGCCGCTCCATTCAGTGGGGCATCAACAGATATTAACTGAGCAGCTACTCTGTGCGAGGCGCCACGCCAGGGACTGAGCCGTGGGCAGGGCTGACAGGCCAGAGGCCGGTGATGGAGAGCTCGTCTCTCTCTCAGCAGGCTCCCCTGGAACCTTCTCCAGCAGTGTGTACGTGGGAGGCCTGTCTGCCACCGGGGTCCTCTCTCGAGTTGGCCCAGTCTGGATCATTCCATCAATCCATCCATCAGGGGAGTGTCTGGCAGGACGTGGGGTCCCCGGAGGATGTGACTGTTGGCAGGTCGGCTGAACACCCATCCGATCCGGGTCTGTGCCCAGCCACGGGTCCCCCAAGGGACACAGACTCAGGCACAATGTCCAGTCTCCCGGATGGCCGTGCGGGGCTGGCCTGTCCTTTGGGCACGGTGCCCAGGGCCCACGACACTTTTAGGGGCTCGTGAAAATGTCAGAAATGTAGTTTTCGTTTAAGAGGAGAAACAAAAGAGGGAAGGAAAGGGCGCCCGGGGGGCTCAGTTGGTTAAGCGACTGGCTCTTGGTTTCCTCTTGGGTTAAGATCTCGCGGTTCGTGGGATTGAGCCCCGTGTCGGGCTCTGCGCTGACAGCACGGAACCTGCTTGGGATTCTCTCTCTCTCTCTCTCTCTCTCTCTCCCCCTCATTCTCTGTCTCTGTCTCTCTCTCCCTCTCTCTCTCTCATTCTCTGTCTCTGTCTCTGTCTCTCTCAAACAAACTTAAAAAAAAACAGAAAAGAAGTAAATTGAAAATAATGGATACCTAATAATGAATCTGGCCGGATCACATGAATTCTTATACCAATCCAGTTCTAATTATAATTGCTACTTTTTTTTAAATAAAGGAAGGGGTCCATGAACATAAAAGTGCTACAACCCGCAAAAGTTACGCTGCCACCATGGTGCTCCCCTCCTGGGAAAGCCCCAGCCCCCCGTCACCCCACCCCAGCAGGGAGACGGGGTCTCATCCTGCCCCTGCGCAAAACCCTCACGCAGCTCCCAGCACACTCAGAGACCAGAGCCAGCAAGCCTCACCTCCCTGCTCTCCACCTTTGTCTCTATTCCAATAGCCCGAACTTCCTTGCTGTGCCTCGGACACCCAACGTCACTCGTGCCTCAGGGCCTTTGCACCTCCCCTTCCCTCGCTTGGAACCCTGTTTCCGGTTCTCATCATAGGTGACTCTTTCTCATCCCTCAGGTCTCGGCTCAAGTGTCACCTCCTCTGAAAGCTCCTCCCTCGGGCACCTGGGGGGCTCAGTCAGTTGAGCATCCGACTTCAGCTCAGGTCACGATCCTGCAGGGTGTGAGTCTGAGCCCCACATCGGGCTCACCGCTGTCAACCTGTCGGTGCAGATCCCACTTTGAATCCTCTCTCTCCCTCTCTTTCTGCTCCTCCCCTGCTAGTCTCTCTCTCTCTCAAAAAAAAAATAAAAAACATTTAAAAAATTGTAAAGGTTCTCCCCGATGCCCCCAACTAAAACCGTCCAGTCACATCACTCTGCTTTTGTGTCGCCACATCACCGGCTGAAACGTCCTGTTTGCTTGTCTGCTAGCCGTCGCTCCTGGTTCTGGTTAGCCACCCCTGCTTCATGTAAGTCACCCCGAAACTGACTACCGTCGCTCACAATTTGGAGGGGGGGCTGGGTTCAGCTGGATGGTTTTGCTTGAAGTTGCTCGTGTGGTCACAGTCAGGCTGCAGCTGGGCTCATTTCCGGGCCTCCTGGCTCACCTGTGTGGTGATGGGTGCTAGGCTGCCGGCCGGGGCTCGGCTGGCGCTCTCCCCTCCCCCCCCCCACCTCTCCCTGTGGCTTGGGCTTCCTTACATCATGGCGGCTGGTTCCAAGAGGGACCCAGCTGGGAGCCGCGGCGCCGTGTGTGACCCAGCCTGTGGTGTAGTGTCTCTCTTGGTTAAGCAGGACACAGTGTCCCGCCCAGCTTCAGGAGGAGGAGACCCAGACCCCGGCACATCCAGGAGTGTCAAGTTCAACTGGGGAGGAGCACGTAACATGGCAGAGATTGGTACGGCCGTTTGGGGGATACAATCTGTCCCATCCCCGCTGGAGTGCTGTCCCCAGGGGCGCCGGGTCCTTGTTCTGATTGTTCACTGCGGTGTCCTCGCGCCTGGAGAGCACCCGGCTCGTGAGGGCCAGCACGCTGGTGCCACTCCCGAAATATTCTAAGGCTTTCCCAAAAAATCGTGTGCTCCGAGAGCTCGCAGTTATTTTTATTTTTTTCAATAGATGTTTTTAGGATGTAGTCTAATTCTGTTTTTTTTTCATGTTTATTTCTTTTTGTGAGAGAGAGAGAGAGACAGAGCATGAGCAAGGGAGGGGCAGAGAGAGAGGGAGACACAGAATGCGAAGCAGGTTCCAGGTTCTGAGCTGTTGGCACAGAGCCTGACGTGGGCTCGAACCCACAAACCATGAGATCATGACCTGAGCTGAAGTCAGATGCTTAACCGACTGAGCCACCCAGGCGCCCCTAATTCTCTTTTTCTTAATGTTTATTTATTTATTTTGGGGAGAGAGAGAGAGAGAGAGAGACAGCAAGTGCAGAAGCTGAGGAGGGGCAGAGAGAGAGACACACAGAATCCCAAGCAGCTCCAGGCACTGAGCTGTCATCACAGAGCCCGACGCCGGGCTTGAACTCACAAATGCCAGATCATGACCTAAGACAAAGTCAGATGCTTAACTGGCTGAGCCACCCGGGCGTCCCCCAAAAACTCACATTTAAAAATAACAGTGGGCGCCCGGGTGGCTCAGTCGCTTAAGCATCCGACTTCGGCTCAGGTCATGATCTCACTGTTCGTGGGTTCAAGCCCCGCGTCGGGCTCTGTGCTGACAGCTCAGAGCCAGGAGCCTGCTTCCGACTCTGTGTCTCCCTCTCTCTGTCCCTACCCCACTCGTGCTCTATCTCTCTCTGTTTCCAAAATAAATAAACCATATAAAAATGTTTAAAAATAACAGGATATGATCATATATTAATATAACATATATAACATTACAACAGGATATTAATTACAATACATATATTAAACATAAACCACACATTACACTTAGTGATAGGAAGGATGGGGGAAGCGGGGTTGGGGGCAGACAAAGGGGCACGCTGTGCCCAGAGCCCTGACAGAGGCCGCGGCGTCCTGGTCAGGCCGGTGCCTCAGGAAGCCCTGTCCCGGCGCATATGGGAGCCCTCGCCCGGGCTCCGACCCGGTGCCCGCCTCCTCCTTGGACACTAAGGCACTGGCTTCGAAGAGAGGCCACTGCGAACCCAGTTTAGATCGGGCCCAGCCTGTGGATGTTGTCATTAATTGCTTCAAACGAGGGCAAAATGTCTTTGCAGTGTCCTCCCCTTCGGACGTCTGCAGGCAGGAGGCCAGAGGCGGAGATGTTCCTCAAGTCACGGAACAGAGCCGTGGACCCAGCGGGGACCCAGCGGGGACCCAGCCACGGGAGCCAGCCGGAGACTCCAGCCGTGAACCGAGTCACAGAGTCACAGAGCCCAACGCGAAACCCAGGCGCAGAAGCCCGACCCTACCTGCCGTGAAGGAAGAAGGTATTTTCACAGCTCTTTAGTTTTTTTTTAAGTTTTTTTTTTTTCTTAGAGAGAGAGAGAGGGGGAGAGGAAGAGAGAGAAAGGGAGAGAGCCCCGCACAGGCTCCACACTCAGTGCAGAGCCCGATGCGGGGCTCAATCCTCAATCCCATGCCCCCGGGATCATGACCTAAGCTGAAATCAAGGGTGGACAGTCAACTGACCGAGCCACCAGGGTGCCCCGAGATTTTTTTCTTTTATTATTATTATTATTATATATTTTATTTTATTTTTTGATGTTTATTTTTGAGAGAGAGAGCATGAGTGGGGAAGGGCCAGAGAGAGAGAGAGAGAAAGAGACAGACAGACAGACAGACAGACAGAATCTGAAGCAGGCTCAGGTTCTGTCAGCACAGAGCCTGATGCAGGGCTCGAACTCACCAACTGTGAGATCGTGACTTGAATGGAAGTCAGACACTGAACCGACTGATCCACCCAGGCGCCTTTATTTTTTTAAGTTTGTTTGTTTACTTGTTTACTTATTTATTTAGAGATAAAGAGAGAGCAGCAGAGAGGAGGGGAAGACTTCCAAGCAGGCTCCACACTCAGCCGGAGCGGATATGGGGCTCAAACTCACAAACCGTGAAATCATGACCTGAGTGGAAGTCAAGAGTCGGATGCTTAACCGCCTGAGCCCGCCAGGCACCTCCCAGACTTCCCTTTAACTGCACAAAAGTGCTAGGAAGAAAAGGCACTTGAACCAAGGCTTCTGGGTTCTCTTGACGTCCGCCCTCTCCCCATCAATGCAAACCATCCTTTCTAATTTCCAATTTCCAAAACAAAGGACGGGTGAGGGGGAGAAGCTGGGGCAGGGACTGGATGGCCAGATGGGCCTTCCAGCATCTCAGATGCAGCCCAGCTGGGGGTGGGGGGGAGCAAGGTGGCAGCAGGGACTCTGCGGCTTCCCCCTGGGCGCTCAGGCACATGGTGCCTCATTTCATCCTCTGTGAAGCGCAGCCCCCAGACAGGTGGCCCGTGACCTGCGTGGCTGCTCAGAGCCCGGCCATCAGAAGGACCCTGCACTCGGTTTGAGGCTTGGGCTGTTGGCATCGGGGGACCTCCCCACCCCTGCTTTGCTGAGCACGGAATACTGGGTAAGTTTCAGGTGTACAATGTGTTGATCTGATACATTTATAAGTTGCAAAATGGCTACCGCCACCTCCCCTGGGACACAAAGTGACCATTTCTTTTCTTGTGGTGAGAACTTTGAAGATCCACCCTTAGCAACATTCAAGAATATGATACAGGAGTGTTAGCTATGATGGGGGGGGGGCTGTCCATTAGATGCCCCAAGCTTTTATTTCTTTTTTATTATTTTTTAGTGTTTTTTATTTTTTTTTTAATTTATTTTTGATACAGAAAGACAGAGCGCAAGCAGGGAAGGGGCAGAGAGAGAGGGAGATACAGAATCTGAAGCAGCTCCAGGCTCTGAGCTGTCAGCACAGAGCCCGATGCGGGGCTCAAGCTCACAGACCATGAGATCATGGCCTGAGCCAAAGTCAGATGCTTAACCGACTGAGCCCCCCAGGTACCCATAGATCCTCCAAGCTTTTAAATTTGTAACTGGAAGTTTCTACCCTTTGACCAATATCTTAGTTTCTCCACTCCCAGCCTCCGGTAATCACACTCCCTCTATTTCTTTCTGACCCCCCTTTTTTTTTAAATGTTTCTTTATTTTGAGAGTGAGTGAGAGAGCCGGAGAGGGGGAGGAGCAGAGACAGAGAATCCCAAGCAGGATCCTCAACTATCAGGGCAGAGCCCAACAAGGGGGCTCGATCTCATGAACCTGGAGATCATGACCTGAGCCCAAATCAAGAGTCCCACACTTCACTGACTGAGCTACCCAGAGGCCCCTTTTCTGACTTGTTTAGATCCCATGTATAAATGAGACAGTATTTGTCTGTCTCTGGCTTACTGCACTTAGCATGACGCCTCCATCTGGAAATTCTTAATCATTTTACTTTAGAACTTGCACTTTGAAAGTGCGGCGGGGGGCCCCTGGGTGGCTCTGTCGGTTGAACCTCCGACTTCGGTTCAGGTCATGATCTCACGGTTCGTGGGTTCAAGCCCCGCGTTGGGCTCTGTGCTGACAGCTCGCTCAGAGCCTGGAGGCTGCTTCAGAGTCTGTGTCTCTTTCTCTCTCTGACCCTCCCCTGCTCACGCTCACTCGCTCTCTCTTGCTCTCTTGCTCTCTCTCTCTCAAAAATAAATAAAACATTAGAATAGTGACTCTTTAAAAAAGAAAAGAAAGTGCAGCGGTGCTGGTGACCCTCTCCCCACCCCCACTGGGAACACAGAATTTGGTGCACCTGCCCCGGTGTGCAGCTCAGTGACATTCAAAGTGAGGTCAAGGGTCCAGGCGTGAGAAGGGGAGGTGCTCACAGCCTCCAGCTCAACACCTCGCCTGTGAACCGGAGCCAGGCTCTGGCCCTGAAAGCAAGCTAAGGTGTTCCAAGCAACAAGCAAGAAACCCTAAGGTGACTTTCGTCACTGGCATTGGGATGTTGGCCAAGGACTTGCATGGCGACACAGTCGAGGGCAAGCGAGGCTCCCCCCCGCCGGGCCTGGCTCCCTCCCCTGAGGGCAAAGGCGAAGGCGAGGGTGAGTGGGCAGAAGGGGCCCCGCAGGCTGTGGGGGTGGCCGGGGGTGGTTCCCACGGTTCTGGCCAGAGCGAGGTGGAAGGCACCACGGGCGCTCTCCCTCTGTCTGGGAGCCCAACTCGGGCATAGGGGATTTCACAAGTGACATGCTTTCTTATATTTGTATTTAAAAATAATTATGGTTGGGCACCTGGGTGGCTCAGTCGGTTGGGCGTCTGACTTCGGCTCAGGTCATGATCTCACCATCTGTGGGTTCGAGTCCTGCGTCAGGCTCTGTGCTGACAGCTAGCTCAGAGCCTGGAGCCTGCTTCAGATTCTGTGGCTCCCTCTGTCTCTGCTCCTCCCCTGCTCTCTGCTCCTCCACTGCTCACGCTCTGTCTCTCTCTCAAAAATAAATAAGCATTAAAAAAAGGAGTTTAACATTTTGATTGCTTGTTACTTAGAATGGCCTGGGAAATTCCAGATTCCGTAAGTCGAGGGAGAGAGGCCAGGGAAAAAGGGGAAGGCTTTGTATTTTTTTTAAAATGTTTATTCTTAAGAGAATGAGAGACAGAGTGCAAGCAGGGAGACACAGAATCCAAAGCAGACTCCAGGCTCCCAGCTGTCAGCACAGAGCCCAATGCGAGACTCGAACCCACGAACCATGAGATCCTAACCTGAGTGGAGGATATCAAGACGCTTGACTGACTGAGCTGCCCCGATGCCCCTGCTGTCTGTTTTTACCAGACCCCACATTTTCATA
>PJEM01015979.1:0-27701 GCA_004023845.1 Helogale parvula | reverse complement strand
AGTCTCCATTTTCTGCTGTCTGCTGGCTTGGTCTGTACCCTATTACCTGTCTGGAGTCTCCATTAATGGAATCTGCTGGTTTAGACCATGATGGAAATTGATGGTGAGGTGTAGAGAGCATTCTCCTGAACAGTCCACAGTAACTGATAGACCTAGCCCTTGGTTGTGAACTCTGATTTCAAGTTGGGAACCGTTGGTGGCAGCCAACTTCTCCACGTGTGTGGAATCACTCTGTAGTCCCCATTCTTGGAGGTCCACTGCATCAATCCTTGCCCCCACCAGTCCCTAGGTCTTTGGCTATGGCTGATGTCCATAGTTCCACTACCACAGTACTGGTGGTTTCTGTTAATATGTACATGAGGTAAAGGCTTAGCTGAAGGAAAAGTAGTAAATTATCAAATGAATAAACAAACAAAGAAAAAGTAAATGGGAGCTTTGAAATCCAAAGAGTTAAGTTTTCTACCCTCTGACACATTGTTTATCTTATATCTAAGAACTATGGTTCTGCCTTTCCTTCTTGATGGGAATGCAAACTGGTGGAGTCACTTTGGAAAGCAGTTTGAAGTTTCTACAAAGACTTAAAAATAAAACTATTATGCTATGATCTGTCAATCACACTACTAGATATTGACCAAAAAGATGCAAAAATACTGATCTGAAGGGACACTTGGAATCTGATATTTATAACAGTATTATCAATAATTTCCTTATTGGGAAAGGGCCCAAAAGTCCATCAACTGATGAATGGATAACGAAGATATGTTATAGGGGCGCCTGGGTGGTTCAGGTGGTTGAGCATCCATTACTCAGGTCATGATCTCATGGTTTGTTGGTTTGAGCCCCGCATTGGGCTCTGTGCTGACAACTCAGAACCTGGAGCCTGCTTCGAAATCTGTGTCTTCCTCTCTCTCTGCTTTTTTCCCACTCATGCTCTGTATCTCTCCTTCAAAAATAAATAAGCATTAAAAACATTTAAAAACAACAAAAGATTGGATATATATATACACAAACATGTATATATACATCCAATATATATACCTACAACAACATATACATATACATACAATGACCTATTACTTAGCTATAGAGTATAATGTAATTTCCCATTTGTATCCAATGGATGGAGGTAGAGAGTATTATGCTAAGCAACATAAGTCAGAGAGTAAAAGATTAATACCTTGTGATATCATTCATATCTGAAATTTAAGAAACAAAACAAGTGATCGTGGGGATAAAAGAAAAACACAAACCAAGAAACAAGCTCTTAACTATATAGGAAACTGATGGTTACCAGACGGTGGGGACGGGGGTGGGTGAGACAGGTGATGGGGTTTGACAAGTGCACTTGGCATGATGAGCACCAGGTGTTGTACGTTAAATGTTGAATCAACAAATTGTAAACCTGAAACTAATATTACATTGTATTTTAACTAACTGGAATTTAAGCAGAAACAAAAAACTATGGTTCTGGAAGCAACAAAAATCTAGAAGCATGTTTTGTGTCCCAAATAATGGCTTGCTAACTTTCAGGTCACAGCCACAAAATAAGGCCAGACAATAATGTATGAGTTGCCCCCTATCCAAAGCTAGATATAGCTGTACAGGAATGGGGGTTAAATTCCATTTATTGTGAGTGTCTACCAAACTGGTACCAGCCCTCAGGGGAATTACAATGGCCATTTTGAGAATATCCAAGAAAATAAAATTATTTTTAAAAGTGCACATAACAGCAAAGGCTTCAAAATTCCAAAAATAGCTTCATTGAAACAGTCATTGAAGAAAGCTGGTAAAAAGAAATGTAAACAACAACAAAAATGTAAGTATCCAATACAAAAATCTACGACTGATATGATTCTTACTGTTTTCCACGATCCTCCTTTATTTGAGTACTCATTGTAAGTCATCCTGTGTCTAAAGTGCCTTGACAGAAACCATAAACAAAAGTCATCTCAAGATACAATTCAAAGTTCACCTATTCCTTTGCCAATCCCAAAACTTCCCCTGTTTATGTCAAAGGGTTTGTGAGCTATTGGTCTTAGGAGACCAAAGTCCTTTGGAGGAACTTGCATTCTTTCTTTGCCCCTTAAAGTTACACATCTTATCATGTCTTTGAAATAGAAACACACCACAATCACTGGAAAGTAAGTAGGGAAAAAGGAAAAGAGGCCTTTTGTAATACAAACTGCCAAAAATGGATGTCATGCCCAATCTCTGGCACAATTTCCTTAGGATTAATTCCAGGTATTAACACAAATCTTGAAACCCTTCTATACAAATATTGGTAACTATATGTTATTTTCTGTGTGTTTGTGTGTCTGTGTGTGTGTCCGTGTTCATGTGTATATGTGTGTGTGTGTGTGTGTGTGTGTGTGTGTGTGTGTAGTGATATTTTACTACCTCTGGAAGGTTTTGTTTTAATAGATCTCTATTTAGGTGCTTTGAAGGCAAGCCCTTATAAGAACTGGGCAATCTAAAACTCTCAGAAAGATAGAAACTAAGCTAAATGCTCTTCAAGTACATGTGACCTGGAATAATATTCAGCATTAAAGATAAGACAAGGCTGATGGTTTACTTAACATAAACATGTAGCTAGAGTTATCAGCATTAAAATTAATTTTTAATTTTTATTCTTCACCTGTTTACCTAAAGTTAAGAAATAAATTGATGATATCTCTGGTATAAAATATTTTTTAAAAACAGATTGGGGGTTGCGATGCCTGGTTGGCTCAGTGGTTAAGCATCCAACTCTTGATTTGGGCTCAGGTCATGAGATTGAGCACAGTGACAGGTTCTGTGCTGGGTGTGGGACCTGCTTAAGATTCTCTCTCTCAGGGAGCCTGGGTGGCTCAGTGGGTTAAGCATCTGACTTTGGCTCAGGTCATGATCTTACAGTTTGTGAGTTTGAGCCTTGCTGTCAGCTCTGTACTGACAGCTCAGAGCTTGGAACCTGCTTTGGATTCTGTGTCTCCCTCTCACTCTCTCTTCCTCCTCCATTGCACTATGTCTCTCCTTCTCTCAAATATAAAGATTTAAAGAAAAAAAAAACTTCTCCCTCTGTGATTGTCTTTCTCTGTAAAAAATACAAACTGGGAGAATAATCAAGTGGGATTTACTGCCAGGATGCAAGGTTGGTTCAGTAGTCACAAAACAATCAATGTGACATATCATATCAATCAGGAAAAGGATAAAAACCAACCTTGCATCCTGGGAGTAAATACCACTTGATCATTCTCCCAGTTTGTATTTTTTACAGAGAAAGACAAGCACAGAGGGATGGACCTTGAGGATGTCATGCTAAGTGAAATAAGTCAGGCGGAGAAGGACAGATACCATATGTTTGCACTCATAGGTCTAACAGGAGAACAGAAGAAACCTAATGGAGGACCAGGGGGAGGGGAAGAGGGAAAGAGAGTTGGGGAGACAGAGGGACGCAAGACTTGAGAGACTACTGAATGCTGAAGATGAACTGAGAGTTGAATAGGAAGGGGGGGGGGAAGAGGTGGTGGTTATGGAGGAGGGCACTTGTGGGGAAGAGCACTGGGTGTTGTATGAAAACCAATTTGACAATAAGCTAATTTAAAATAAAATAAAATAAAATAAATAATAAAATAAAAAACCATATGATCATTTTATTTATTTATCTCTTTATTTTTATTTCTCATGTTTACTTAATTTGAGAAAAGACAGAGGAAACACAAGAAAGGGAGGGGCTGAGAGAGAGAGAGAGAAAGAGAGAGAGAGAGGAGAGAGAGAGAGAAGGGGAGACACAGAATACTGAAGCATGCTCCAGGCTCTGAGCTGTCAGCACAGTCAGCACAAAGCCCCATGCAGGACTCAAACTCTGTGAGATCATGACCTGAGCCAGAAGTTGGATGATTAGTTCACTAACCATCCAGGTGCCCCATTTATTTATTATTTTAGAGAGATTTTATTAGAGAGAGGAAATTTTCGGTACACTTAATCTTTTTAATGTGTGTTTATTTTTGAGAGAGAAGGACAGAGCGCAATTGGGGGAGGGGCAGAGAGAGAGAGAGAGGGAGACAGAATCTGAAGCACGCTCCAGGTTCTGAGCTGTCAGCACAGAGTCCAACGCAGGCTCGAACTCACAAACCATGAGATCATGACCTAAGTGGAAGTTGGACGCTAAATCGACTGAGCCACCCAAGCATCTCTTAAGTAAGCTTTTAAATAGTTTTCAAAGTCTTTTTGATAAACTGAAATCTTGTTTTGCCGAGTTAGATTAAGCAATGATTTAAATTAAATTCATTCAATATCTAGATCATCTTCAGGTAAGATAAATACAGAAACATTGATTGGTAGACACTGGTTTCCCTAATAGTGGCCTCTTTATTACATGGAAGTAAAGAGAAGAGTAGGTCTATTGGTAAACTACTTTGGCATGCTTTATTGAAACCTTGTACTATAAAAGAGCACATGTTTCTGCAAATTCTGAAATGTATTTATGAATTCAATCACCAAATACTGGAGTAACACAAAATTAGCCAGTGCTTACTATTTAATTTTCCTATAAATTAAAGTTTATATGTGTTAAGAACTCTAATTAATGTGTATCATTAAAGCCACTAAAAAAAACAAAATTCTCTGAATGAAAGAAAAGTAGAACATGTGCTTTTACTAAAACAAAGTGTATGTGGACTGGAGATGCACTTTTAGTTTTAAGGCAAAAGAAGATCTAGAAAGACTATAAAAGGAATCTTTGGAAACAAATATTTCATAAAGTCAGAATACCAATGGAATGAATACATACTAATACAAAAGAATGCTGGTGTGAAATTACAATTTGGTTCCCCACTGTTAAAAGAACAAAGGTTTTGTTTATTTGTTTTTAACATTTGACTTAGTTTTGGTAATAGCTTGTGAAAGTTTCCTTACGATTTAAGTGATCTTCCTAGAAAACAAAATATATGTGGAATTCCTAGAAATTTGATGGCTCCCAGTATAATGTTATCATTTGTAATCTCTCTCTTATGTTCTGAAATTGCTGTCATTAAATTGAGGCTCACACTAAAAGGACTGACCCAGAGTATCCGAGAAATGCTCCAGGTGACATTTATGCATAGGCATCCAGCTAAAGAACTTATAAAGACCGTGGCACACATGGATAATATCCATTTTGCTGCTGCAAAAATATCCCTTCATTGCAAGATTTTTGCATGTGGATGTTTAGCCACGTGCCAGATTAACATGACAACAGTTCGTTTCTGAATCAGAGACAATAAAATGGGTAAACAATGGCTGTAAGTTGAACTCTCAGGACCTTGGGAAATCTAAGACAGCTGCTTGATCCCTCCAGACACCCTAGTAAATTGCCCCCCCATCTTTTTTCATTCCTTCATGCATCATAGTTCATTAAAGATTACTTAAACTATGACTAGACATTAGTGAGGAGACTTCTATAATATTGTGTAAAGTGTACCATCAATGTCTGAATTGTCAGGTGCATTATCCTGACAATTGGTTTTGGCCCCAGAGGTCTTACACTTATTCTGCCTGGACTTTGAATACCTGTGGATGGTTTTTATCAACTGCCACCAAGCATGGGTCACCAACATGTTCTTGATATTATATGTATGTCTTTCAATTAGATTGTCACTCCCCCTGCTGCTGGGCTGATGCCCTCTTAGTGGTAAAGGAAGTTAGACAATATGTTTTCCATGTGTTATGGCTTCTACAATGTCCAGTGATTGAGGCAGTCATTGGAAAAGTTATACCTGCTTAACATAAACCTTGCAAACTTCTTGGAATTATCACTGTTGCTATCACCCTAATCATCAGGCAAGGTTGAGAGATCTAATGTGAATCTCAAACTTAAAAATTTTAAACTAGCCCAAACTACCAGATTCATCTGTCCTAAGGTATTGCCTTTGCAGTCGCTGATTGTTTGCAGTACCCTGTTTGGCTAATGGAATCTCACCCCACACAGCATAGTCACTGGCAGACCAATGTCTCTTGGGGTACAACTTTCTGCTGACATCTTTTTGTTTTTACCGTTTTAAAATAGTTTATTGTCAAATGGTTTCCATATAACACCAGTGCTCTTCCCTACAAGTGCCCTCCTCCATGTTCATCACTTCCCTTCCCCCTCCTCCTCCCCCTTCAACCCTCAGTTCGTTTTCAGTATTCAATAGTCTCTCAGGTTTTGCGTCCCTCTCTCTCCCTAACTCTCTTTCCCTCTTCCCCTCTCCCTCCTCCTGGTCCTCCATTAGGTTTCTCCTGTTCTCCTGTTAGATCTATGAGTGCAAACATATGGTATCTGTCCTTCTCTGATCAACTTATCTTGTTATCTCATGCTAGTATAGCCAACTACAGCAAAGTGACTAATGGTTTACACAGTAGCCTATCATCATCAAGTTAAAGAAGTCTTCCCAGATCCCAGTTTAAAGGATCCTGTCTATCATAGTGAAGAGTCTGGTGACTGGATATTCTGGAAATGTCTTCAGAAAAATATAGCTTTTGAACCCCATTGATGGGGATATTTAAAAGAGCTCCAACTGTGACATTGTTCCAAAACTAGATGGTGTGGACTCTTAGGTACACACCTCACAGTTACAGAAGGTGCCAGTTGACATCTAGTCCTGTACTGATGCTAGAGATCTCTAATTCAAACTGATGAGGAAGATAAGTAGCTGATATTGAGGTAGACTGTTTTCACCCAAGACAACAGAGCAAGGCTTCATAGCTGAACTAAATATGACACCCTTTCTCCTTCTTTTCCTTTTATTACTCTGGTGTAATCCTGGAAAAATAATGCCCTCAGCTGTATGTCTTAGCCCACTGTTAAGAAGAGGGCAAACTCCAGCATCTAAAACAACGTTTTACTTTATGTTAGGAGAAGATTGAATTGGGTCCCGAACTCTCTCAACCAAAACAAGGCATCAGCTCCCTTAGGTTTACATCAATGTGGGGCTTTTCATGACTCAAGATTTGCCTCCTTTGACTAGGAGTAAATAACATGACAATTGGATCAGGAACTTTCCCCAAACTCCAAAAGATATGTCAGAACCCATGGGTAAGACAATAGATGCCCAACAGGATCCTTAGACTCTCTGGGAAAAGAATCTCTTGACAATAAGATAGTCTCTTATTATCTTTTAGCCTAGCAAGAACTGTCTGTACTGTGACCAGCACCACCTGGTGCATCTGGATTAACATTTCTGGGGAAGTTGAGGCACAACTACATAAAATCACTATCAAACCACATAGCTTAAAAAGATGACTCCTTCAGTGGGGTCTTTCTTTGACTTACTTGATTTTGATTGTTTGGATCTGGAACCATGGTAAAGTACACTCTAGCTATTGAAAATTTTCCTGCTTATAAAAATCATAATAATCTGAAAGGTGCATTGTATTCTGCCAAAGCTTTAAATGTTCATGGATACTAACCACTAGGTAAATAACCTCCCTGAGACTGGACCATCAGAAAAAGAATGAAGAAGTTGGATGATTCAAAAATTGTGACCCTGAAGTTATCACCTGTGAACATCCCAGAGATTAAGCAAAGACATCATGACATATGACTACCGTGCAAAGAATCATCAAAAGCTGTAAGAATCACTGAAAAGGAGCTGAAAGTGGCACAAATGCCCCTCAGTTTGATCATGTCTCTAAGTAAAGCTTAGAGTCTGATTAAAAGAGAGGAATTGTGAAAAAGTAGGACCACAGGCCCAGGGGGCCACAGGGCATAGGAAGTCGCGTAAGTCAAGGTCTCGACTCAGTAAACCAAGACCTAATACCTAACTTAACTACAGTTTCACCCTCCCAGGAGTGTATGTTTTAACCAGTGAAGGTAGGAATTTCCCGAGCAGTAGTAGGAAATTTCCTGATTGGCCCTTCCCCTTCCCCTTAGGAGAGTGATCTTGACTAAAACAGTGGATTTTGGGCTAACAACTTTTTTTCTCTTTCTCTATTCCTTTAAGGACATTTTCTTCCATACAGTTCTATCAAGTCCCTTTCTGTTTGCTAGGACTTATGTGTTAGGCAGATAAGATGTTGCCTAATATGAATCATTTAATAAAGTCAATCAGCTGTTTAAAACTTGCAGTTGAGTTCTATTTTTAAACAGACAATGTGCATTGATTCCCCAGGAAAGCTATTTATTTAGATGTGAGATGAGGGGTGTCTGATGGCAGAAGCTCTTGGGGAAAGCCCCTATCCACGGACAGCCTGACACTCACAGGATTCTTCTGCAGTTCACAGAAATCGAGGTTTTTCTCTGAAAATACTTCAAATAGTTAAATTCTCTAAATAGCTCACAGTCATCCTCCAGCCATCCTGTCCCTCAGCCTATCATGTCCACAGCACCCAAAAGCAAGCATCCAGACCCTCCTACCTACTCAGACCTACAAATGTATAATTGTATTTTTAGACGAGCACTCAATCCAAAGTGATTTCTTGCTTACCAGCTTCTGAAAGAAAGGAGACTCCTTGTGTCAGAGTTGAATTCCGAATGTGTCCTCTGACAGCACAGGAAATGCTGAGTCTGCTCAAAGTACTCTCTGCTGCCCACAGCAGCAGGAACACTCCTGTCCAGAGATTGGCCTTGCACTGGAATAGTTTCTGTGTGCTGGGGCGGTCACTGCACAGATTAAAGAGCTGGCTGTTCCACCAAATGTTTAAACTAGGTGTGAGGAGATGGCAGGATTTAAATATCTCTGTTCTCTGCTCTACCCTCACAGCAATCTGGCCAATAGAAAAGAAGCAGCTGTCATATTGAAGAGCCCTGCATTTCCAAGCACAGAAAGTGAAATCGAAGTTAGATGGCTCCTTTTCCGAGAAACACAGCTGTTGCCGGGAAGTGAAACTGAAAGTCACGTTGATTACAGCTTTTGTGTTGTTGGCATCATGAGGAGAGGAAGGCACAGAACCCCATGCAGGAGGCTTCTCAGTGACCCCTGAGAGGACACCCTAACCAGGCCTTAGGCACCAGTCCAGGCAGATTCTGAGTCCATAATCAGAGAACACAGGCCCGAGTCCTGGGAAAATGACATTAAGTCCCCCACCGACCTCCCCACCCCATTAACCCTGGATAACCCAAACTCTATGAGGCGTGAAATCTAAATGTGCATATCTAGTCCTTGTCCGTGGTTCCTGGCACAGAACTTCAAAGGCCTTGGGAATTTCCAGAGTGATGGGAGATGACTTTGTTATGCTAATGAAATGATTGCTGACAGGTTCCTGGATAGCTTCAGGTCAGGGACTGGTCACCAGAAAGACCACGCATGTGAGTAGAGGGTGGCCAGTTGGTCCTCTGAGAAGAAGGGAAGTGGAAATTGAGTTCAATCAAGTGGCAGTGATTTGGTCACTCATTTCTTTGTATTGAATGGGGCATCGAAACTCTGGACACCAAGACTCAGTGGACATCTTGGGTGATGTATGTATTGATGTTCTGCAAGGGTGAGAGGCAAGGAAGCTGTGTATTCCCTCATCCTGTATGTAGCCTTTTACAAAAACTCTAGTTGTCCATATAAAACCTTCCTGACTTCTGTGAATCATTCTAATCAATCATAAAGGCTAACTGGTTATGGGAACCCTCAAATATATAGACAGTTGGTTGGAGGTCCACATGACCTAGGACATCTCCCCAAGCACAGATAATATCTGAAGTAAGGGTAGTCTTCTCAAGAACTGAACCCTGAAACCTGAAGAGTCTTTACTAACTCTGAGTTGTTACTGCTGGAATTAAAAGGCAGTATATCTATTTGGGGTGGAAACTGAATAGGAAGTAGTCCTGTGTCTTTGGCATCCATATTCTGGGTTCAAGTTTTATTTTTTTTTTTCATTTACTTTTTTGAATAGAAATCCACTATATACTATATAATTCAAGAGTTGTGAGATGTATACAATAATAAGTCCCTCCACACACTAGGGCCATTTATCAAATTTCTTTACTGGAGGGGACAATGTTACCCTTATATTTTCATTTTATGAACACATGAGCAAATATACACAATCTATTTTCTCATTTCTACAAAAATGTAAACATTCCCTACACAATGTCTTGCATCTCGGATTCTTCATTTGCTATCTTGTAACTGTTCTAGATGAGCACACTCAAAGCCCCTCTTTTAAATAATATTTTCATTAATGTCTTCGAAAACAAGCATCTATTTTACTGACAAGTAGTTCAAGAAATAAGACCTATGTGAACTTTAGCACAATAAAGCTGCCTTTTTTAAAAAGAAACACAAATGGGACCTGCCATCAGCCTTGCACACTTTGGCCAGCCTCTTTAAATAACAACCTCCTTCAACGTGGAGTCTATCTAACTCTCCCGTCCCCCCACACCACTTTTTGATTGAAGAATAATTAACATAAAACATGATATTAGTTTTGGGTGTGCAACACATTGAATTGCAATGAGATGCATAGAGAAAGATAAATACGATATGATTTCACTCATATGGAATTTAAGAAAAAAAACAGACGAACTTAGGAGAAGTGGAAAAAAGAGAGGAATGCAAGCCATAAGAGTCTTTTTATTTTTTTAATCTGGATTGTTTGCTTTCTCTGTAATTTTTCAGAATATTCCACATCTTCTTGTTTTTTTTAATAAATAGTTTATTGTCAAATTGGTTTCCATACAACACCCAGTGCTCTTCCCCACAAGTGCCCTCCTCCATTACCACCACCTCTTTTCCCCCTCCCCTACCCCTTCAACCCCCAGTACATTTTCAGTATTCAATTGTCTCTCAAGTTTTGCGTCCCTCTCTCTCCCCAACTCTCTTTCCCTTTTCCCCTCCCCCTGGTCCTCCATTAGGTTTCCTCTGTTTTCCTGTTAGACCTACGAGTGCAAACATATGGTCTCTGTCCTTCTCTACCTGACTTATTTCACTTAGCATGACACCCTCGAGGTCCATCCACTTTCCTACAAATGGCCAGATTTCATTCTTTCTCATTGCAATGTAGTACTCCATTGTGTATATATACCACATCTTCTTGATCCACTCTTCAGGTGATGGACATTTAGGCTCTTTCCATGATGTGGCTATTGTTGACATTGCTGCTATGAACATAGGGGTATATGTGCCCCTATGCATCAGCACTTCTATATCCCTTGGGTAAATCCTTAGCAGTGCTATTGCTGGGTCATAAGGGAGTTCTATGGATAGTTTTTTGAGGAACCTCCACACTACTTTCCAGAGAGGCTGCACCAGTTTACATTCCCACCAACAGTATAGGAGGGTGCCCGTCTCTCCACACCCTCGCCAGCATCTATAGTCTCTTGATTTGTTCATTTTAGCCACTCTGACTGGTGTGAGGTGGTATCTCAGTGTGGTTTTGATTTGTGTTTCCCTGATGATGAGTGACGCTGAGTATCGTTTCATGTGGCTGTAGGCCATCTGGATGTCTTCTTTGGAGAAGTGTCTGTTTATGTCTTCTGCCCATTTCTTCACTGGGTTATTTGTTTTTTGGGTGTGGAGTTTGGTGAGTTCCTTGTAGATTTTGGATACTAGCCCTTTATCTGATATGTCATTTGCCACTATCATTTCTCATTCTATCAGTTGCCTATTAGTTTTCTTGATTGTTTCCTTTCTTGATGAGGTCCCAATAGTTCATTTTTGCTTTCATTTCCCTTGCCTTCAGGGAAAGCCATAAGAATCTTAACCCTAGAGAACAAACTGAGGATTGCTAGAGGGGATTTGGGTGGGTGATGGGCTACATAGGTGATGGGTATTATGGAGGGCACTTGTGATGAGCACTAGGTGTTGTATGTAAGTGATGAATTGTGGGGGACCAGCCCATGCACCTCAGTCTAAGGGTCTCTGAGTAGGGGGTTGATGTCAGCTCAATATCAATAAGAAAGAAGGCAGACAACGTGAATGGTGGTAGTGCCACAGTTTACTAACTAGTAAATGTCATAAACCATAGGTGGTTACATTTTTCTTTAATGATTACATACTTTATGGTCTTTGAAAAAGTAAAAACATGTTCTGGGATGCATCATTTTTATCACAGAAGAGAGAACAGGAGTCCAAAACAGGAATGAGGGAGTCTGTCTCTATGCACAAGATAAGCCCAAAGAATTTTCTTTGAGGAGTATTTCTTCAAGGTCCTTTAGCAGTTATTTATGGGCAAGATGCTTATCATCCAAGAAGCAAATTTTAGACAGACGATTGTGTTTGCCCCCAACATCAGGCAATGAGCTGGAAACAAAAATAATGTAAGGGAAAGCTGGCATCACTAATTGACCTAAGTTGATTCAAAACTTAAAAGTATATGCCTTTTTGCAAAGCAACGAGAAAATCATAGACACACAATAAAACATAAACAATTCTATGCATTTCTCAAAGCACACCACAATAAATGGAGTCATCATCTGTCATTCTACTACATTGTTGAACTGTTATTGACTATAGTCCCTATGTTGTACTATTCATCTCTGTGACTTACTTACTTTGTAACTGAAAGTTTATACCCCTTAATTTCCTTTATTTATTTTGTCTTTCCCCCAACCCACCTCTTCTCTGTCAACTACCAGTTTGTTCTCTGTATTACAGTCTGTTTTCTTGTTGTTTATTTGTTCAGATTCCTCATAGGTGATTTCCCCTAGTTCCTCACTAGAGCACCGCCAGGCACTGAGCTCAGAAACTTCATACTCTGCACTCCACTGCTTATAGATTCCTGGCGATACTGAAACCTTCTCTTTTCTTCTGGTCAGCGGTTTTGGGGAACAGATGTCTTGTTTAGTCCCCTATGAGTGTTTTCCCTCTTTCTCCCTATTTCTTTCCAACTACTTTCGGGGGAGTGCCTTTCTTGCAGGATCCCAATCCACCGCACTCTTTCCTTTTCTCTTTCTCTCTCTGCTCTCTGAAAAAACAGCTCCTGCCATCCATAGCTTTTCCCTCCCCCAGTTCTCCTCTCTGCACTGTGTACCTGCCAAGTGCTGTGGCTCAAGTTATTCAGATTGTTGTGTTAATCCCCAGATCAATTTCCTAGGTGTTCCAAATAGTTTGGTGCCTATTAAGCTGTGTTTCAAGGGTGAGACAAGCTCAGGATCTCCATGCTGCTCTGCAAGCTTAACTACTCCTTTTCTCAAGAAAATGCATTTTTGGCACTAATAAAAATAAATTATTCTTGACTCAAAAGACTATGCAGTAAGGATATGTGAAAAATCTTAATGAGTGAATATTATGGACAGCCAGTTACAAACTAATCCCTGCTCTGAGCATATGACCCCGTGAGCTCTCCTGCTCTCCTAGCTGGGTGGAGAAGGGATTAGCATCTTCCTGGCTCCTAACTGAGTGAACCGCATGATGCTCTGCTGCACAAGTTTGCTTCTGTCCATAACTTGCTTTGGCACTGACCACTAGAATCATAGCGGTACAGCATTCCTCATTGGTCTCCTCTCACTCTCAAGAGTGTGCATATTCTTTTTTTTTTTAATGTCTTTATTTTATTTTGAGAGAGAGAGAGTCCAAGAGTGAGCTGGGGTGGGGTCTAGAGAGAGGGAGACACAGAATCTGAAGCAGGCTCCAGGCTCTGACTTGTCAGCACAGAGCCCAATGTGGGGCTCAGTCCCATGGCCTGTGAGATCATGAACTGAACCAAAGTTGGATGCCAACTGACTGAGCCACTCAGGCGCCCCAAGTTCTTTATAGATTTCGTTTTAAAGATAAGTTCTTTATCAGATATTTTGTTAGCAAATATATTCTCCCATTCCATAGGCTGTCTTTTAGTTTGGTTAATTGTTTCCTTTGCTGTGCAGAAACTTTTTATCAGTATGAGAGACCCCAATAGTTTATGTTTACTTTTGTTTCTCTTGACTTTGGCAATGTGTCTGGTAAGAAGTTGCTCCAACTGAGGTCATAGAGTTTGCTACCTATGTTCTCCTCTAGGATTTTGATGGATTCCTGTCTCATTTTAAGTCTCATCAATTTTTTTATTTTATTTAAATCCAAGATAGTTAATGTGTAGGATAATAATGGGTACAGGAGTGGAATGTATCACTTCTTATAACACCTAGTGCTCATCTGAACAAGTGTCCTCCTTGGTACCCATGACCAATTAGCCCATCCCACCCACCTCCCTTCCAACAACCCTTAGTATGCTCTCTTTATTTAAGACTCTTATGGGTTGCCTCACTACTTTTATATTATTTTTCCTTTCTTTCCACTATGCTCATCCCTTTTGTTTCTTAAATTCTACATATGGGTGAAATCATATGGTATTTGTCATTCTCTGACTGACTTATTTCACTTAGCATAACGCATTCTAGTCCCATCCATGCTATTGCAAGTGTCAATATTTCATTCTTTTTGACCACCTGATAATATTCAAATGTATATATGTATACCACACCTTCTTTATCCATTTCTCAGTCAAAGGGCATTGGGCTTCCATAAGCAGACTCCTTCCCCACTGCCATACCCTCAGCTCTGTCTCCTCCAAGTCAGGTCTCTGCACTTCTTACCGTCCAGTAGATTCTCACTTTTCTACTTATAGACTTGCAGGTTTTATTCTCTCAGACTTTAGATTAATTTCCTGGGTGTTCAGATGGTTTGATAACTATCTACCAGTGTTCAAGAAATGAGGCAAGCTTAGAATCTCCCTGCTATGCCACCATCTTCTAGATATAATCTTTATTAGACTTCACTCTCCAAAGAGGTTGGGCTGACCAAGGTAAACAAGGGGGGCATGCATGTCCTTTTCTCAAGATTCAGGCCTATATTCTCTGATTCTGGATTCAGATTCTGCCTAGTGTAGAGCCTGTGGCCTGGTTAGGGTGACCTCGCCAGGGTCACTGAGAGGTCTCCTGCCTGAGGTCCTGTGCCTTCCGCTCACGCAGTATGCCAAAAACACAAACTCTGTGACCAAGGCCTTTCAGTTTCATTTCCTGGCTTTGGCTGTGTTTCTCAGAAAAGGAGCCCTCAGAACTTTGATTTTACTCTCTGTTCTTCGGAAGGAAATGCAAGGCTTTTCAATCAGATTCTTCACTGTGGCCAGATTTCTGTGAGGGTGGAGCAGAAGCCAGAGATTATTTCAGTCCTGCCAGGTCCTCAAACACAGTTTAAACCTTTCAGAGAATTATCAGCTCTTTTTTTTTTTAAAATAGTTTATTGTCATTTTGGTTTCCCTATAACACCCAGTGCTTCTCCCCACAAGTGCCCCCCATCATGACCATCACCCCCTCCCTCCTCCTCCCCCTTCAGTCCATGGTTCGTTTTCAGTATTCAGTAGTCTCCCTTGATCTGTGTCCCTCACTCTCCCCAACTCTCTTAACCCCTTCCCCTCCCTATGGTTCTGTTAGATTTCTCCTGATAGACCAAAGATGCAAACATATGGTATCTGTCCTTCTCTGCCTGACTTATTTCACTTAGCATGACACCCTCGAGGTCCCATCCACTTTGCTACAAATGGCCAGATTTTATTCTTCATCATTACCATGTAGTACTCCATTGTATACATATACCACATCTTCTTGATCCACTCATCAGGTGATGGACATTTAGAATTTTTCCATGATTTGGCTATTGCAGAAAGTGACGCTAAGAACATTGGGGTACATGTGCTCCTATGCATCAACCCTTCTGTATCCTTTGGGTATATCCCTAGCAGTTCTATTCCTGGGTCATAGGGGAATTCTATGGTTAGTTTTCTGAGGAACCTCCACACTGTTTTCCAGAGTGGATGCACCAGTTTACATGCCCACCAACAGTGTAGGAGGGTGCCCGTCTCTCCACATCCTCGTCAGCATCTATAGTCTCTTGATTTGTTCATTTCAGTGACTCTGACTGGTGTGAGGTGGTATCTCAGTGTGGTTTTGATTTGTGTTTCCCTGATGATGAGTAACGCTGAGCATCGTTTCATGTGCCTGTTGGCCATCTGGATGTCCTCATTGGAGAAATGTCTGTTCAGGTCTGCCCATTTCTTCACTGAATTATTCATCTTTCATGTATGGAGTTTAGTGAGCTCCTTGTATATTTTGGATACTAGCCCTTTCTCTGATATGCCATTTGCCACTATCTTTTCCCATTCTGTCAGTTGCCTATTAGTTTTTTGGATTCTTTCCTTTGCCTTGCAGAAGCTTTTTATCTTGATGAGGTCCCAGTAGTTCATTTTTGTTCTTGATTCCCTGGCCTCTGGGGATGTGTTGAGGAAGAAATTGCTGCGATTGAGGTCTAGGAGGCTATTTCCTGCTTTTTCCTCAAGGGTTTTTTTATGGTTTCCTGTCTCACATTCAGATCCTCTATCCATTTTGAGTTTATTTTTGTGAATGGCGTCAGAAAGTGGTCTAATTTTTCTACATGTTGCTGTCCAGCTCTCCCAACACCACCTGTTGAAGAGGCTGTCTTTTTTCCATTGGACACTCTTTCCTGCTTTGTCAAAGATTAATTGGCCATATACTTGTGGGTTCAGTTCTGGGTTCTCTATTCTGTTCCATTGGTCCATATGTCTGTTTTTGTGCCAGTATCATACTGTCTTGATGATGACAGCTTTGTAGTAGAGGCTAAAGTCTGGGATTGTGATGCCTCCCGTTTTGGTTTTCTTCTTCAATATGACTTTGGCTATTCGGGGTCTTTTGTGGTTCCATATGAATTTTAAGATAGTTTGTTCTAGCTTTGAGAAGAATGCTGGTGTAATTTTGACGGGGATTGCATTGAATGTGTAGGTTCCTTTGGGTAATAATGACATTTTAACAATGTTTATTCTTCCAATCCATGAGCACGGAATGTTTTCCCATTTCTTTCTATCTTCTTCAATTTCCTTCATAAGTCTTCTATAGTTTTCAGCATACAGGTCTTTTACATCTTTGGTTAGGTTTATTCCTCGGTATTTTATGGTTTTTCATGCAATTGTGAATGGGATCGGTTTCTTGCTTTCTCTTTCTGTTGCTTCCTTTTTGGTGTATAAGAATGCAACTGATTTCTGTACATTGACTTTGTACCCTGCAACATTACTGAATTCATGGATTAGTTCTAGAAAGCTTCTGGTGGAGTCAATCAGGATTTCCATGTAGAGTGTCATGTCATCTGCAAAAAGGGAAAATGTGACTTCTTCTTTGCCAATTCTGATGACTTTTATTTCCTTTTGTTGTCTGATTGCTGATGCTAGGACTTTCACCACTATGTTAAACAACAATGGTGAGAATGGACATCCCTGTCGTGTCCCTGATTTCAGGGGGAGAGCTCTCAGTTTTTCCCCCTTGAGGATAACCTTGGGCTGTGGGCTTTTCGTAAATGGTTTTTAAGATGTTTAAGTAAGTTCCTTCTATCCCAACTTTCTCGAGGGTTTTTATTAAGAAGAGATGTTGTATTCTGTCAAATGTTTTTTCAGCATCTATTGACAGGATCATATGATTTTTTTCTTTTGTTTTGTTGATGTGGTGTATCACATTAATGGATTTGCGAATGTTGAACCAGCCTTGTAACCAAGGAATAAATCCCACTCGATCATAATGGATAATACTTTTTATATGCTGTTGAATTCGATTTGCTAGTATCTTGTTGAGTATTTTTGCATCTGTATTCATTAAGGATATTGGCCTGTAGTTCTCTTTTTTCACTGTGTCTCTGCCTGGCTTAGGAGCCAGAGTGATATGTGCTTCATAGAACAAGTCCGGTAGTCTTCCTTCCATTTCTATTTTTTGGAATAGCTTGAGAAGGATTAGCTTTAACTCTGCTTTAAATGTCTGGTAGAATTCCCCTGAGAATCCATCTGGCCCTGGGCTTTTATTCGTTGGGAGATTATTGATAACTGATTCGATTTCTTCACTGGTTATGGGTCTGTTCAGATTTTCTATCTCTTCCCGTTTGAATTTTGGTAGTGCATGTGTGTTTAGAAATTTGTCCATTTCTTCTAGATTGTCCAATGTGTTGGCATATAATTTTTCATAGTAATCTCTGATGATTGCTTGTATTTCTGAGGGATCAGTTGTAATAGATCCATTTTCCTTCCTGATTTTGTCTATTTGCATGTTTTCTCTTTTCTTTCTGAGGAGCCTAGCTAGAGGTTTATCAATTTTGTTTATTTTTTCAAAAAACCAACTCTTGGTTTCATTGATCTGTTCAATTGTTTTTGTGGATTCAAACTTGTTTAATTCTGCTCTGATCTTTATTATTTCCTTTCTTTTGCTGGGTTTGGGGTGTTCTTGCTGCTCCCTTTCTAGTTTCCTTAGGTGCTCTGTGAGGTTTTGAGTTTGTGCTTTTTCTGATTTGTTGAGGTAGGCCTGTATTGCAATGAACTTTTTTCTTAAGACTGCCTTTGCTGTGTCTCAGAGAGTTTGAATTGTTGTGTTTTCATTTTCATTAGTCTCCATATATTTTTTAATTTCCTCTCTAATTGCCTGATTGGCCCAATCATCCTTTAGTAGGGTAGTTTTTAAACTCCACATGTTTGGAGGTTTTCCAGACTTCTTCCTGTGGTTGATTTCAAGTTTCATAGCATTGTGATCTGAAAGTGTGCATGGTATGATCTCAATTCTTTTGTATTTATGGAGAGCTGTTTTATAACCCAGTATGTGATCGGTCTTGGAGAATGTGCCATGTGTGCTTGAGAAGAAAGTGAATTCCCTAGCGTCAGGATGCAGAGTTCTAAATATATCTATCAATTCCATCTGCTCCCGTTTGCCATTCAGGTCTATTGTTTCTTTAGTGATTTTTTGTCTGGCTGACCTATCCATTGTTGTAAGTGGGATATTAAAGTCCCCTGCATTAACACATTCTTATCAATAAGATTGCTTTTGTTTGTGATTAATTGTTTTATGTATCTAGGAGCTCCCAATTTGGCACATAAATGTTTATAATTGTTAGCTCTTCTTCAGATAGAGTCCCTGTAATTATTATATAGTGTCCTTCTTCATCTTTTGTTACTGCCTTTATTTTAAAGTCCAGTTTGTCCGATATAAGTATGACTACTCCAGCTTTTTTTGGCTTCCAGTCGCATGGTAGATATTTCTCCATCCCCTTACTTTCAATCTGAAGGTGTCTTCAGTCTAAGGTGAGTCTCTTGTAGGCAGCAAATAGATGGGTTTTGGTTTTTGATCCATTCTGCTACCCCGTGTCGTTTGACTGGAGCATTCAGTCCATTGACATTCAGTGTTATTATTAAAAAAAATATGGGTTTAGATTCATTGTGTTCCCTGTAGAGTACATGTTTGTAGTGATGTCTATGGTACCTTCATTCCTTGCTATGTTTCCCTCATAGAATCCCTCTTAGCATTTCTTGTAAAGCTGGTTTGGTGGTGATGAATTCTGTCAACTTTTGTTTATTTGGGAAAACCTTTATCTCTCCTTCTATTTTGAATGACAGGCTCGCAGGATAAAGAATTCATGGCTGCATATTCTTCCTGTTTACCACATTGAAGATTTCCTGCCATTCTTTCTGGCCTACCAAGTTTCAGTAGATAAATCTGTAACCACTCTGATAGGTTTCCCTTTGTATGTCAAGGCCCTTTTCTCCCTAGCTGCTTTCAGAAGTCTCTCTTTGTCTTTATATTTTTCCAGTTTCACTATGATATGTTGTGCTGAAGGTCGGTTTATGTTACGTCTTAGGGGAGTTCGATGTATCTTCTGAATTTCAATGTCTTTCTCTTTCCGCAGATTGGGGAAAGTTTCGTGTATAATTTGGTCTAGCACACCTTCAAGCACTCTGTCTTTGTCTTCCTCTTCAGGAATTCCTATGGTATGGACATTGTTCCGTTTGATTGTATCACTCAGGTCTCTGATTCTCCTTTCGTGCTCCTGAATCATTTTCTCTCTCTTTTTCTCGGCCTCCTCTTTGCTATAACTGTGTCTTCTAATTCACCTATTCTCCTCTCTGCTTCTTCAATACGTGCATTGGCATCCTCCATTTTATTATTCCTCTCACTTTGAGTCTTTTCTAACTTGTCAGAGCTATTTTGAAGCTTCCTAGTCTTTGTATCAATATCTTCTCTGATAGCTTCCATGTTTTTTTCAAGCCCAGCAATTAATTTTATGACAATCGTTCTAAATTCTTGTTGAGTTATGTTGCTTATGTCTGTTTTGAGCAGTTCTGTAGCTGTGATTTCTTCCTGGAGTTTCTTTGGAGAAGAGTTCTTTCATTTCGTCATTTTGGCTAGCGTTCTGTCTCTTGTCCGTTTTAAACGCTCGTTCTGCACTGTGTGTTTATTAGTATTCCTCTATAGAAGGAGGCTCTTGGAGTCTCTAGGGTCTGTCGTTTCAGGAGATGTTCTTTTAATGGTGTCTCTCGGTTTCTCTTGTTATGCCTCTGATTAATTTATTTACCTACTTAGCGATATTTGGGATTTTCCACTATGTGTGCTTTGGGTTGTTTCTTGAGGTAGCCTCTCTCAGGCAACCATGAGACTACTATCGATAAGGGGGTCTGTCCGCACACCTCCGTTCTTGGAGACCAGAGAGCTGTGGCTTTTTAATTCTTCTCAGTTTGATAATTGTGGGTGAATGGAGGTAATGGGGCTCCTTACTTCTCCACCATCTTGCCGCTCCCCTCCTCCTCAGCTCTTTAATATCTGGAGTGACCACATCAACACCTGTTCCAGTGCATGGTTCCTGCTGTGGGTGGCAAGGAGCACTTCAACCAGACTCAGCATTTCCTGTGCTGCCAGTGGACACATTAAGTACTCAACTCTGACACGGGGAGTCTCTTTTCTTTCAGGAGCTGGTAAGCAGAAATCACTCTGGATTGAATGCAAGTCTAAAAATATAATTATAGATGTGTAGGTCTAAAGATGGGAAAACCTGGATGCTTGCTTTTGGGAACTGTGGATTTGAAAGTCTGAGGGGCAGGCTGGTGGATGACTGTGAGCCATTTAGAGAATTGAACTATTTGGGATATTTCCAGAAGGTGTTTGGAGAACAAACTTTATCCCTGTGACCTGCAGAAGGATCATGTGAATGTCAGGGTGCGGAGGACCAGCCCACACGCCCCAGTCGAACGGTCCTCGAGTAGGTGATTGGTGTCGGCGAAATATCTATAGGAAGGAAGACAACATGAATGGTGGTAAAGTTACACTTTACTAAGAAAGTCAGTGTCTTTTATGCCATAGGGGTTTACACATTTTTTTTTTCTCTTTAATGATTACAAAGCTTATGGTCCTTGAGAGAGTAAAAACATGCTCTCGGAAGGATCATTTTTTTTATCACAAAAGAAAGAACAGTAGTGAGAACAGAAATAAAAAAACAGGAATGAGGGAGTCTGTCTCTCAAAGATTTTTCTTTTCTTCAAGGCCTTTTAGCAGCTATGTCTGGGCAAGGAGCTTATCATACAAGGAGTTAATTTTAAACAGAGGATTGTGTTTGCCCCAACAGCAGGCAATGAGCTGGGAACAGAAATAATGTAAGGGAAAGCAGGTGCCACTAACTGGCCCACGTTGATTCAAAACTTAAAGCTATAGGCCTTTTTTGCTTTTGCAGAGCAATGAGAAAAATCATAGATAGGTTAAATAGAAGCCACATATGCAGCCCAGGAGGCCTAATGTTGCTTCACAGTCTTTCGACTTGTTCCACAACTTCCCAAATTTTTTCTCCTGCGCCCCGGAGGCATAGCCATCAAAGGTCACTTTTCCTGTGTCCTGGAGGCAGGACCATCAACGGTCGCTCTGCCAGAGGTTTTTTGGCCTATTGGGCCCCAAGTGTCAGCGAGTAGGTGCTTTCCCCGAGTTTTTGCCATCAGATTTCCCCTCATCTTATGTCTGAATACCTTTCACCTTGGACACAATGCACATTATCTGTTTAAAAACAAAAATAAATCATAAAGAGTTGATTGACTTTGTTGAATGATTCATGAGTTAGGCAGCAGCATCTTGTTTAGAAAATAGAAAGAGCTCCAATGAACTGTAGGAAAGAAAATGTTTTTAAAGGAAGAGAGATAGAGAAAAAGAAAGAAATCATTAGCAAAAACATCCACTGTTTTAGTTAACATTGCTCTCCTAAGGGGAAGGCATGGGGGCTATCTGTTAATCACCCTGTGATGACCAGGAAATTCCTATGTGTGCTGGTTAAAGGAGACATTCCTGGGGGAGTGAAACTCTAGGTAGGTTGGGTACTGAGTCTTGGTTTACTGAGTTGAGACCTTCACTTACATGGCTTTATGGCCCTGTGGCCCTTCTTTTTCACAAGATCAGACTTAACTTAGAGACACAAGCAAAATGTCAGGCATTGGTGCCACTTGCAGCTACAGCTTAGCAGCTCTCACTGCTTTTCTTGATTCTTTGTGTGGTATTCACATGTTTTTGCCTAATCTCTTTGATACTCACAGGTGATGACTTCAGGTTCATAATTTTTTAATCATCCATACTCTCCATCTTTTTCTGATGGTACAGTCTCAGGAAGATTATTTTCCTAATGGTTAACATCTCACACATTTAAAACTTTTGAGTACAATGTACCAGCCATATTATTATTTTTAAAAGAGGATAATTTTCTCTTTTTTAAAATTTATTAGTTTATTGAAATTTTTAAATAAATTTTTTAGTTTTGAGAGGCAAAGAAAGACAGAGCATGAACAGGAGAAGGGCAGAGAGAGAAAGAGACACAGAATCCAAAGCAGACTCCAGGCTCCGAGTCAGTGGTCACCACAGAGCCCGACGTGGGGCTCCAACCCACGAACCATGAGATCATGACCTGAGCTGAAGTCAGACTCTCAATGGCTGAGCCACCCAGGCACCCCAAAGCTGGATAGTTTTCAATGGTTAGAGTATACTTTAAAGCCATGTTCCCAAGACCCAAATAATCAAAATCAAATAAGTCAAAGAAAGACCCCATGGAAGGAGTGGCTTGCTCAATGATCTTATGTAGTTGTGTCTAAACTTCCTCAGAAGTGTTAATCCAGAAGCACCAGGTGGCATCGGTCAGAGTTCAGACAACTCTTGATGAGTTAAAAGATAATCAGAGGCTATCTTATTGTCAAGAGAATCTTTGGACAGAGAGTCGAAGAATCTTTGTTAGGCATCTAGTGTCTTAGCAACGGATTCTGGAAGATCTTTTGGAGTTTACAAAAGGTTCCTGATCAAATTGTCATGGAGGGGTGCCTGGGTGGCTCAGTTGGTTAAGTACCTGACCCTTGGTTTCAGCCCAGGTCAGGATCTCACAGTTGTGAGACCAAGGCAGAGCCTACTTGGGATTCTCTCCCTCTCTTTCTGCCCCTCCATCGTCTTAGGTTCCTAAGGGCAGCTGAAGCCCTTGACTGAGTCCAATCTGCTGTCAGCTAGTGTGGAGTCTATACCTAGGTAGAAAACCTGTCTTCTTTGTGCTTCCAGGAGTGACAGAACCAAAAATCATTGGAGTGGGAGGAATCTTTGAATAGCTTAATCTTCCAATTCCTTATTTTATGCATGAGGAATTGAGATTTGGGGTGATTTTGTAACTGCCCTGGTCAGTAGAGCTGAACCAGTGTCTGGAGCTAAAGGAAAGTAAAAAGCAGTCACTGTTGGGGTAACCAGGAGGCCTCTAGGTCTTGCATTAATTTGTGGATTGACCGCTGTGGAGAGCAGGTGCCGGAGTCCAGCTCCGGCTGGTCCAGGGTCCCCTGAAGGAGCCAACAGCATTGGCAAAAAATGGCGGCGAGAGATTGTGATTGATCACCAGTCTGGCATCTCTCTGGCATCTCTTTCTTGCCAGGTTTTGTGCCTTTATTTATAGATTTAAGTGTTAACATGACATCAAAAAGTGGAATTTTTACAAATAATTTTCAGTGATAAAGATGCTTTGAAAAGGGTGCAGAAACAGGTTTTACAGAGGCATTTTTGTAGAACTACTCTAATTACAATGAGGTAACTTACATATAATAGGATAACAGGATATTCTCAGTGAAAAGCAGATACATACACATTTGTTTGAACCGGTAGTAAATTTTACAACTAAGAAGATAGCAGTATGTTCTCAGTGAGAAGCAGATAGCAAACACATTTTATAAAAATAACGCTAAGATTCAGGCATAAACAAGGCTAGGAGGCTTTCTGTCTGGCTCACAAGAGGAAGAATGTGTTCATGATGGTTAGTAAATAAACCTTTTGTCAACCTTGTTCTTTGATGTTGAAGGTGTAAGCTCCATAGGCACCCTAGATGTGCTGGCTTTTGCATATTAGTTTAAGTTGTAACTACTCTTACCTTCCTCACAATGGGCACTAATTAGCATATGTATACATAGTACTTTATGCCTGGCTCTTGTTTGATTTTTATTCCTAAATTAGGCTCTTTATCTCCCGGCCAGAGTTAATATTATTCTTGTGTTTTTTAACCCCCTTTATTATCCATGTCTTAAGTTTGTGAAGTTCAATAGAAGAGCCTTTCGACTCTGCAGAGCCATCTGCAGTGCTTTATTTTAATTCCTCTTTATAGAGGTGGGAATGCTTCTTCCCCTGAGGTATCTGTGTGAGGAATATAGGTCTGACTTGGAACAGTGTGAGGCCTAATCAATAGCAACAGGTTTAATTTCACATGAGCAGTAGTAGCAGAAGGGGATGCCAGTTTCTGCCTCTCATGGCAGGAGCCGTGCAATTTCTGCCATTTCCTTACTGTGACCGTGTCATCCAGCAAGGCGAGGGCATCTCTCAGCAAGCAGGGAAGAATATAGGCTTCATGTGAACTTCCACATGTCATCCACAGCTGGGTTTCCTTCATTATGTTCTTTATTATAAGGTCTTGGGATACACTTTTCATTTAATTACAGTATAGTTGACACACCATGCTGCATTAGTTTTAGGTGTACAACATAATGAGTCTGCTCTTTATCTTATGCTGTACTCACCCAGGTGTAGCTACCTTCTGTCACCATACACCACTGCTACAATGCCAGTGACCATATTCCCTATACTGCACGTTCTATTAGTCCTAGAACAGTGTTTACAAGAGACATAGGTTTTTTCCCCTGCACAACAGAGTTTGCTTTGGGTAATCTCATCCTAAATGTCTGGCCTACATTTCTATTGTCTGCTTCAGGGACTCTGAGAATACTGAGTACAGAAAACATTGCCACAGCCACCGCCTTCCCCAAAATGCAGGTGCTAAGGATAACAGCCAGATGTGGTTTATGAAATAAAGGCAAATAAGATGGTCTCAAAGGAAGTTCCAAACAGACCTTAGTGGGGATAGGAAACATTTCTACTCCGCAGCCAGGACACCAATCTTGCAATCAGACAGCCTGAATTTCTTAGTCTCTAATGCATGGTACTACAAACAGAGTGCCACCGTTTGCTTTCCTAAACTTCTTGAGTCATTTAAATGTCTTCTGAGATTTCATTTTCTTATCTGGGATTTTTCTCTGTGTGTTTAAATTTGACAACAGCACTCATATGAGGTGAAGATATGTCTTTTAAGTAGTCCTTTTTTTTTTTTTTTTTTGCCTTTTTCAGAATGTTACATAGCTGGAATCATACAATGTACTATCTTCCCACATTGGTTTCTCTCATTTGGTAATATGCATTACCATTTCCTCCATGTCCTTTCATACCAGCTGCCATTTAAGGAGTCTTCTGAAAGCTGAATGATGAGTGGAAGTGCTCCAGGTCACTAGTTCCTGGTGACACTTCTGAAGCCTAGCATTGAAGACTTCCTATAGTTTTCCATAGAGACAAACAGGTTACTGTGCAAGGAAAGAGAATGGAATTGGCATTGAGTGTTTACTGGCAACATGGCACATTTGAAGGAGATATATCCTCAGAGTTCTAGGAGAAAATGATGTTGTATCCAGAATCTTATACTCAGTTAAATGATCTCTTGAAAGTGATCGCAAAATAAAGACATTAACTGGAATTCAAAAACTCAGTAGTTTACCACCCAGAGAACTTTTCTCCCAATTTGTTTAAATGACTCAATGTAAATGGATAGGGAATTCAAGAAGCACCAGCACCACCAAGGAAATGGATGG
Source organism: Helogale parvula (assembly GCA_004023845.1). Classification (NCBI taxonomy): domain Eukaryota; kingdom Metazoa; phylum Chordata; class Mammalia; order Carnivora; family Herpestidae; genus Helogale; species Helogale parvula. The sequence continues at coordinate 1,874 of PJEM01015979.1, read as the reverse complement.
ATGTGAGTAAGGTCTGCACTCCAGGCTGGGGAGCAACTAGTCCAAGTGTGAATAAGAATTAGAGGTGGTACATAGGCCACCGTCAAGGAGAGAGGATTTTCTGCATTAATGACATGCTTATTAAGAAGGGTCATCTAAGGGATAAGGGAAAGTAGAGTACATTATTATGATTAAATTATACAATGCCACTTCTTTATCCCCTTATTACTTTTCTCCCAGATTAATTTTAATTATCTCCTCCCTTTGACTACACCAATTTGGTGACATAGATTTATTTCTCCCTCTGTGTAGTCCAGTAACTTTACTTGAGTCTTGGTGAACATCAAGGTCGTGATTATAATCACTGAGATCAAAAGTATAAACCAAGACCACAATCACATTACTAAATTCTGAAAACTCTTTAGTGCTTGCCAGTGTTATAATGAACCTTTAGAATAATCAAAGAAAGTGTATTTTGAATAATAGAACAGGAGGTAAGGGTCATCATTGTTGGCAACACAAGTGTTGGGCATGGCATACTTGTGGACAAGTAAAGAGAAGAAATGCTATAAGGATTATGTGATTATTGACTGATACCACATGAGAGTGAGAGGGCAAGGCATATTGCCAGGATTGGACAGGAAATACAATGTGTTTTAAATTACTTAAAACTCCAAGGAAACTGAAGAAGACCTAAAACCAAATATGACTGGCAAATATTTTGAGTATGGAAACTCAAACTAAGCTCTTTGTCCTTAGTAAGTGAGTCATATTAAGATAGATAAAGGCAGAATCACAAATAATTAAAATAGTTACTCATGAGTAATAGGGCTTCCATAGGGGTGAGAGGATTTTACACTGAATTTTATAATCTCCACTTTTGTTGTGGCTCACCACTGCCTAATTTTGTTATTCTGATTTTTTACAATGAACTAAATTAGCTCAACATGTGTTACATCCCTCTTTAGGCAGGAATAGAAACAGGGATTCCTGAGCCCTACAAAAATAACATTAGTGTTTATTTCCAACTTATGCACACTCTGATTCTTTCAGAAGGCAGGTGTGAATTCCAGAACCCATGATTCCCACTTTCCCCCTGGAATCCAGGGGCCATGATAGAGATATCAATGTCTGGTGGGGTCACTGAAGTGCTTCTCAGAGAACCCTAACCTCTCCTTCCTTAGGGGAATGCAAACATCTTTAGCATTTACTCCCCTCTCACTCTTGAATATAACTCTGTTATGTTCCTTCCTTATTTTCCAGCCTTTTCTTCTTAAACATAGAGCCTCAAACGGGATGACCTGAGTGGCCTGAGGCTGGATTGAAGGACTTTTTAATGCTTGGCAGAGGCTGATCCTTGAGTAGAAAGCAGGGAAAGACATGTCCAGGGGCCAAGGACAGAAGGGTTGTGATTGGGGAGGAAGCAGCAACTTCAGTGGACTTCAGTGGACACTCCCGTGTCTGCAGGAGTGACTGTCAAAAACAGAAGAGGTCATTCAGCTGCCAAATCTGTAAGGAGCGTCTTGATTGTGTTATCCACTTCCTGTTACTGTGGAACAAATTACCCTGAAACTTAGTGGCTTAAAACAAGTGTCTTATAGTTTCTCAGTGTCAGAAATCCATGGGCCATTTCAATTGTGTGGTTCTGGATAAGGGTCTCTCATGAAGTGGTAGCCAAACTATCAGTTGAGCGGCATCTTCTTTTTTTTTTTTAATAATATTTTATTGTCAAATTGTTTTCCATACAACACCCAGTGCTCTTCCCCTTCAGTGCCCTCCACCATCACCACCACCTCTTTTCCCCCCTCCCCCTAACCCTTCAACTCTCAGTTCATATTCAGCATTCAATAGTCTCTCAAGTTTTGCATCCCCCTCTCTCCCCAACTCTCTCTCCC
>PJEM01015978.1:0-27721 GCA_004023845.1 Helogale parvula | reverse complement strand
CCCCTGCTCACTCCGCTCTAGCCCCATTGACCACCTTGCCCTTTTTCCAACCCACTGATTTCATGCCAGCCTCAGGGCCTTGGCACCCGCCGTCCCTTCTGCCGGGAAGGCTCTGCCCCAGATTTCCACAGGGCTGCCTCCTCCTTGTCTGCCAACTCTTAGGTCAGATGTCCGCCCTTCGATTGCGCCCCGCACACACGGGCTTATGGCCCCCCAGTCTCCCTCCTATCATTCCTTCCCCCTTTACCTGGATTTGTGTCTCTTTGTAACGTCTATCACCACCCGAAGCATTCTTTACACTTCCCTGCTGCCCGCTTTACTAGGATGTCAACTCCAGAAGGTGAAACCTCACTTCTACATACCCTCAAACGGTACCTCGTGTGTCGTGGGTGCTCACTACGCCGTTTCTGAAGGAAGGAAAGAGGACTCCACTGATGTACAGCATTTGTTAATCTGTGCGGATGTGAATATACCAGAAGGGCCCGCCAGGCATACGATGGTGAACCACAGGGAGCAGGAGGAAAGGCTACGGGCCGTGGACCTGTCGTGGTTGACTCGGTACACCCAGGTACTGCCCGGGATGGACAGTGGAGGACAGGGTCAGGCCTGTCACCTGTGTGACTTTCTAAAAAGAGGTCAGAGTTTTAGTAAGTTTCCCTGTGTGATTCTCCCGCCTAACCTTCCAACAACCTATAGGGGGGTATTGCTACCTCCACCCCTATTTCCTAGTGAACCTCATTCTCCACGCCAGGCACTGTTCTGGGCTCAGAGACGCCCGAGTGAAGAACAATCCCACGTTCATGCGGCTTACATTTTGGGGGTGAGACAAGCAAAAACCTGGCACAAAGAACTTGTCTGTGGGGGGCCAATGCTACGTGTAAATGTAAAAGAGGGGCGCCTGGGTGGCTCAGTCTGCTAAGTGTCCGACTTCAGCTCAGGTCATGATCTCACAGTTTGTGGGTTCGAGCCCCACGTCGGGCTCCGTGCTGACAGCTCAGAGCCTGGAGCCTGCTTCGGATTCTGTGTTTCCCTCTCTCTCTGACCCTCCTCCACTCGTGCTCTGCCTCTCAAAAATAAATAAACATTTAAAATAAGTTTAAATGTCAAAGAGTGACAGGGCAGGCCAGCGGACAGGGGTGGTACGTGGAGCAGGGGTAGCAGCTGAAGTAGGGAGATCACCCAGACCCTCACTGGGAAGGTGACATGTAAACAAAGGCCTGAGTGAGAAAGAGAGCCATGTGGGTCCATGCAGGCAAAGGCAAGTGCAAAGGCCCTGAGGTAGGAGGGTCACTGGGGTGCTGCATCACTAGGGAGGAGGCCACTGTGGCTGGTGGTGAGCTTGGGGTAGGGGAGGCTCGGGAGAGTGAAGTCACTGGCCTCAAAAGGAGCCTCAAGGGCAGCCAGAAACACTATGTTGGGCCTGACAGTCCAGGGAGGAAAGTGGAACGGGTTGAGAACCAGTTAGGTGCCTGGTGCCCGGGTCACCACGCCAGGGAAGCCCACCCTCCTGGGGCCGCTGCTCCAGGGGAGGAGGGGAGGAGCCTGGGAGGAGTCAGCGGAGGGGGAGGCTGGTGTCTACAGCCTATGTGGTGTGCCCACATCTCCGTGTGTTGGCGGGGTGGGGGTGGGGGGCCAGGCCTTCTGAGTGTACCTCTGTCACACAGCCTGGGTGGGGGCTGGAGCGGAGCCCCCACATCTGGGTGCGAGTGCGTGTGGGCAGCCGCATCTTGCCCCTGCAATCGTGCATCCCAGAAGCGCTCCATGTCTCTCTGGGGACACATTTCGGGGTCCCTGAGTGCCGCTACGTGGGTACGTTGCAGGTGTGGGCAATGGGGAGGAGGTGTCTCTGCAGCATGACGCCTTCTCTGCCTCACTTTCCCCATCAGGAAAATGGAGCTATTAATGAGACGTACTTCATCAGGTCATCGTGAGGATCAAATAAATGAGTATATGTGACAGGCTTGTGCTGAGAGCAGTGTGTGAGCTCTCGTTACGCTAGGTCTGCAGATGTCGGTCTGTCTGAATGTGTGTCCCGTCTGTGTACCTGTCTGCCTCAGTCTTGGCTGTGCATTTGCAGGGCTTAGTCCCCTCTCTGGTCTCTGAGGGCAAACATGCTGGCCGGGGTGGGGTGGGGGCCAGGGAAAGGCCTGGCTCCCCCCACGGCCCAGCCAGCTGCACTTTTCACAGCCCAGTGCCTCTGTCTGCCCATCCGAGGGGCCAAGCGGCCAGAAAGGCGGGCAAAGGAGGGCCCCCATGCCCATCTCTAGCCCTGACCCCAGGGCTTGGGTTTACATGCCTGATGCTCCCGGGATTGAGAGATGTCAGAGGGCAGGGCCATGTCTGAGTCACCTCTGCATCCCCATGTCACAGAGTTCAATCTTGGACACTGACAGCTGGCCGAGTGCCAGGCCCTGGTCTATATGCCTCCATAGCCTGACGTGCTGAATCATCACGGCACCTTTCCAAGACAGGCCCTCCCATCGTCCCCACTTTACAGACAAGCAAAGTGAGACAGGAGAGGTGGACTACTTACTTAAATCCTGCGGCAGGTAAGTAAAAGACCAGAATTCAAACCTGGCTGGCAGGCTCCAGAAAACTGCCATCTTCTCCCCTGTCTCCTTTTACTGCGTTAATTATTAAAAGAGTGAATCCGTGAATGAGAGAGACAGAGAATGAGGTTTCAGGTGGGGTGAGGACGCTGGGAAAAAGATGGCAAGCAATCCTGGCGGAAGAGAGGACCAGCTTGGCGCCCTGCTGGGAAGCCTTAGGGAAGGGAGGGAAAGGTGGGTGGGGCCAGATGGCGGGGTTCTACAGGGCCAAGCAGAGGGGCTCCGCTCTTCCGAGGCCTGCGCACCCTGAGGTGCCATGGGGACGGACCACCTGGATTCTTCTTTGTGAATAAATTGGTGAGCCAAGTCCAGGCTTCTGGAAGCTCAGAACTGAGGTTGGACTAACAGAGTTGGATAAAACAAAAATTCTACATCCAGTCTGGGGTTGGAACCCCAGGGCCCTTACGTCCTATCCAGGGGACCTGGGGCAAATCACCTCCTTTCACGTCAAATTTCTCATCTGAATCAACGTGTTAAAGAGATAAAAGTCAGTAGCCCAATGCCTGACACTGCATAGCCCTCAATGAGTGATCGTCTACTAGCAAATGAGGGCTTTAAAATAACTATCAAAAAACAATGAGAAGATCTAGTGGGAAAGGTGTACAACATGCAGAAACAGGGAGGTAAGGAAGAGAGAAGGAACCCTGGAAACACGAAGGGCTGTCTAGAAATTCTAGCACCATGCTCAAAAGAGAAATATGGTATCAGAAAGGAAAGGCTCTTGTGAAGAGATTAGTGGCAGAACGAACTGAAAAGAGGAAAGTGAACTTGGTGACGGGTCATCAGGACCTCTCCAAACCAAATAAAGTGAAAATGAGAATCAGAATTCATAGTGCAGGCTTCCTGGGCTTGCAAAGATGGCCCAAGTCCAGGGCCAGACATGTGACAGTCAGTGATACCAGGCCTTCACTCACCTAACAAAGACATAGTCCACTAAGACGTGCCAAACTGTGTTCTTGGTACTGGGATCTCAGTAGTCAGCCGAAGGAAGGTTCCTGCTGCTCTGGAGCACACGCCTAAGGGGAGAGTCAGACCAATAAATAAGTAAAACATATAGTATATAGAAGTGCTCTATCCTATGGAGAAAAAATTCAGGAGGGGTCAGGAAGAGTAGAGTTGGGGATGCAGTCTTAGAAGGGTGGTCATGGAGGCCTTAATAGGAAGGTGACATTTGAGCAAAGACCTGTCAGAGGTAATGGAAGGAACCACATAATCATCTGGAAGAGCATTCCAGGCAGAACAGCAGCCAGTGCAAAGGTCCTGGGGCATGAGGGCTCGCAGCATTAGTGGGGAATCTAGGAGGCCAGGGTGGTCAGAGCTGAGTGATCAAGAATCATGGGAAATAAGGTCAGAGAGGTAAGCAGGAAGCAAAGGCCACCAGGAGATGATTATGTAAGAATTTGTTTTTAATGTTTATTTTTGAGAGAGAGAGACAGACAGAATGCAAGTGGGGGAGGGGCAGAAAGTGAGGGAGACATGGAATCCTAAGCAGACTCCAGGCTTTGATCTTTCAGCACAGAGCCCGATGCAGGGTTCAAACTCACCAACCATGAGATCATGATCTGAGGCGAAGTCAGGTGCTCAACCGACTGAGCCTCCCGGGCACCCAATTATGTAAGGATTTTGACTTCAACTGTGAATAAAACGGGCGTCCTGGGAGGATTTTAACCAGAGGAATGACACCACAAAGCTTCTGTTGTAACGGGACCCTGTGGCTGTTAGGTGGAGCAGACAGGATGGACCCAGGTGAGGCAGGGAGACCCACATAGGTTATGGTGCCCGGAGTGGAGGCCATGGCATGTGTTAGAGTTGGGGTGCAGCTTGAAGGTGCGGCTGGTGTTGGGAGACATAATTGTTATTTTTGATGTTGTGAAGGCGGATCAGCACCCGGAAAGCTTTGTCAGGGAGTCCCCACCCGGAGAAGCAGGGGCGAAGCGGATCCTGCTGGGTGGCCCACCGCCAGCAACCATCTCCGGAGATGGGTAGGCAGGCTCCTGGGTCCCGGCAGCCGGGAATGAGAGGTGGGCTCAGGGCTGCTCTCCAGCCCCAGCCACACTGAGGCCAGCCCGAGGGTTGGGGGTACTCACAATCAGCAAGGGTCAGCAGCAGATTCATCTGGTCCCTGCAGCACCAGGTGGCCCCACTCGCCCCCCGAACCAACCCAGAGAGAGGAACCAACCCCTCCAAGATGGCCTGCTCCACACCCCTCCCTCTCTTAGGCAGCCCTGCCCAGGCCGGCCCCGCCTTCCACCTGCTGGCTCTCAAGGCTCTTTGCTGGGCCGTCTGCCCCACCCGTCCCTTCCATCCGCCCCGCTCACAGCAGCAGAGGGGCCTTTCTGAAAAACATGTCCACAGCGCGGAATCCTCTTTCTATCTTTCCGGGGTGGGCAACCCCCCCATTGGTGGGTCATGTCCAGTCCCAATGCCCTCCTTTCCAGAGGCACATGCCCTTCCCTGCTGTCTGTGGCCGACATCACTGAGCCATCAGGGTGCTCTCCCCCATGGAGCCCAGATGCAGCCTTAGGAAGGCGGCCTCCTAGGACTGACAGTAGTTGGAAAGGGGGTGAGCGGACAGGTTAGAACCTATGTCTTCATCTCCAGTTGCCTGTTACTGTTACGCACACATACCCATTGGGCATGGCTTCCTAGAAGGCGGAGTTAAGTGTCCTATTCATCTGTCTCTCCAGGAGGCCACTGAGGGCCTGGCACTGAGGAAGCGTTCGGCAAGGTCTGTCCTGCATTCGGCCCTCCCTGTGGCCTGGAGGACAGCCTGGCCCTGTGCCCTGTCACGGGGGAGACAACTGTGGTCTGGAAGAAGGCGTCCCCTGAAGCAACCCCAGAGGACAAGCAGACCCCGCAGGACGGAAGGGGCCGGCCGTTGTCACCTCCCCTGCCCAGTGGAGGCTCTCCAGGCCTCGCAGAATGTCCTTTGTACTAATTCCAACTAATCTGCGTGTGTCACCTCGTCAACATTGGCCCTCCCTCAGGGTGAAACTCGCAGATCATTCAGGGAGAAATTTGGGGAACCAAAACCTTCACCCTCTCTCTCTCCTCCCTGCTCTATCTACATTGACTGTTGTGGCTCATGACAAGTTAAAGGCCAACGTTTATGGGGTAGGGGCCAGGCTTGACAGTACTTCTCCACGATGTCCCGTGTCCACTGACAAAAGGATTCTGGGGACATGTGTTCTGGAAATTCAATGTGAGAGCTTCCCCTTGGGAAGCTTCTCGTGACATGATGCATGAAAGAATCTAACTCAGGCCCAAAAAAAAAAAAAAAAGTCGGTTAAACTTTGTCTAACCCAGTTCTTCAAACTTATTTAACCGCATACTTTTTTTTTCAAAGTTCCTTTTTGCATCTCTATCAGTTGCCGTTCTTTTTGTTACATCAGAAATCCCAACTGAGTCAGTCCGTACAACCCAAAAGGGTATGCTGGCCTTTGTGAGTGAGAAGTCTAGAAGTCATGAGGGTTTCAGGCATAGTTACATCAAGAGCTTGGCTCCGTTTCCAGGGAGTTCGCCTCGGATCTCGGTTCCCTCCTCTGTGCATCCATCAGCTTCATCCTTAGTCTGGCTTCCCTCCTGGCAACAAAATGGTTGCAGCCATGCCGGGCATCACATCTGAGTACCCACCTCACAGAGGAAGAGAAGCCTTCTCTCTGCCCCAGCATGCACTGCATGTTCTGACCCTATTTAGTAGACCAAGTGCTCCTCCGTGAGCCAGTCACCAGGCAAAAGGAATAGGCCAGTGAAAGCCTACCCCAAGGATGAAATCATAGCGCTTTCTATGAAGCCCTTAACAATGTGCTCCCTCTAGTAACCCCCACCCCATTTTTTTCCCTGTTAAGATCCTAAGGCAGGCAGGCCCCCTCCTGAGCCCTGGGTATAAATCTTGATTTGTCCAAAGGCTGTGTAATCCTCTTTGTTAACAGTCGGTTCAGGAATGGCTGTAAGACTGGGTTTTAGCTGATTAGATGCAAACAAAATTCTGCTGGGTGGGGCTCCTAGGAAAACCCTTGCCTTTCTGATATAAAGAACAGACCTGGCTGGCATGCCCGTTTGCCCAGCTACCATTCCGTCTCCACCAGGATGAGGATTTGATACCATAGAGGCGTGGCAGCCACCTTGGGGCCATGAGGCAAGCACTGTGAAAACAGATGCCCCTCATTCCAGAGATGGAAGCTTAGAAGGGTGGAGCCTGAGGCCTGGATGGCAATGCCAGGCAGCTGCTCACCCCGGCGCTGCTATCTTTGGGACAAGCTTAGAAATTCAGGTTTGTTCAAGCCGAAGGCATTTCTAACTGACAAGAGGCCAAGTCATTTTTCGCAAGCTAGGACTTTTGTGAGCCTTGGAGGCACATTTCAAGATTCATTGGCTCCCCAGGGGCGCCTGGGTGGCTCAGTCGGTGGGTGAAGCGTCCGACTTCGGTTCAGGTCGTGATCTCACCATCATGGGTTCGAACCCCGCACTGGGTTCTGTGCTGACAGTTCAGAGCGTGGAGCCTGCTTGGGATTCTATGTCTCTCTCTCTCTTTCAAAAATAAATAAACATTAAAAAAAAAGATTCACTGACTCCCAAAGACATCCTAAGCATATTCTGCCCCATGGGCCCTCATGAGAAAGGTTGTCCAAACTGGTATCCGCTTCAGCAGAGGGTGGGGTATTCCCTGTGTGGAAGGAGGAACCAGGAGCCACTGCATCATCTGCTTCCTTCCCAGGGCACCCCAAGGTTTCTTTGGGGCCGATTTCAGGGGCCTTTAGCAATGCCAACACAAGCACACTCTTCAATCCAGATATAAGTCGGGGCTCAGCAAAATCTATCCAGAGCCTTAAACTTACTCCCCTTTCCAACCCAGTCATTCTGGGGTCTCACCTGAGAAGATCCCCCAAAATAACAAGAGAAAAAGCCAAGGACCTAAACACGATCATCACAGCCACACAGGCCACAGCCAAAAAACCAGACAAATCCCGATGTCCCATCACAAGGGAAAGATTAAGAAACTTTGGTGGAGGGGCGCCTGGGTGGCTTAGTCCATTAAGCGTCCAGCTTTGACTCAGGTCATGATCTCACAGTCCGTGGGTTTGAGCCCCGTATCGGGCTCTGTGCTGACAGTTAGCTCAGAGCCTGGAGCCTGCTTCAGATTCTGTATCTCCCTCTCTCTCTGACCCTCCGCTGCTTGTGCTATCTCTCTCTGTCAAAAATAAATCAAAAACATTTTAAAAATTGAAAAAAAGGAACTTTGGTGGAATATTACATGGATGTGAAAATACCGTTTTATAAAGTTGGTAAGAGCAAAGGGAAATATTCATAATGTTTGTTAATAGGAAAGTCAACTACAACATCGTATGTGTACGGCGTGATCTCAAGTATACACAAATTGCACCAGGGAGAAAAGATACAGATAACTTTAACAGCAGTGGTGCCTGGCTGGGGTTATTATGGGTACTTTGGGGGGGAATTTTTCCTGCTGTTCTATATTTTCTCATTTTGCCTGTATGTTCTACTTCTGGGAGAAGAGAGAACAAAATCGACTTTTCTTTTTAAAGCTGCCAGGACCCTCCACTGCATTAAAGCAGACAATCAAGGGCTTCCTAGAGCGGGTGACCCCTTTTGCACCAGGCCAAAATAAAAACAAGCTTCCAAACCTGGCTTATTTGATTAATAGCTTGAAATTCTTTCAATAGGCAAAAGGAGTAGTGGGAAAAGGGGAAGATCAACACCCTATTTTTAAATGCTGACGTAAGCTTACAGGCACTAAAGACAAGAAGAGGTACACACCATTCCAGGCCTTATGCAAATCGATGCAAATGAGACTCGGTCCCCGGGCTAAGTGAGAATTCTGGGACCTGGCTCCCACCTGGAGTCCTGGGTCTCACTGAGCTGGGAGGGGACGAGAGGAGGGGGGTGGGGTAGGAACTGGTGATGACCCCCACTCATGGAGCACCTACTAAGTGTCCGGCTTGCAAATCAGTTTCACAGCCTGGAGCTCCTCTGCCCCTGACACCCTGAAGTATTAGTGAGATGATTCTGCCTCCGATTTGCAAATGAGTGAAATGGGGCTCAGAGAGGGAGATGATCTGTGCAAGGTCACAGAAGGACCAAGCTAGGCAGCCCTAGGACACAGGGGGTGGCATCTCTGGTCCTCCAGTCCTCAGTGTGGAGGAGAGGAGAGAGGGAGGCGATGCCATTAGACATCCGGACAGGACGCATGTACAGACACCACCTGGCCTTTGCACGGGCTGTGCCCTGTACAGCCTGGAATACCCCACTGATGTCTGCCGGCTTGCTCTAACTCCCAAGGTCACCTTACCAGAGGGGCCTCGGCTGACTGCTCTCTACCTGTGAGAGCATCACCTGCCCCTAACCCCTACCCTATGCCCTGCCCTGCCTTGCTCGCTTTCTCTTCAAAGCACTTATACCCTCTCTTCTATATGTATTTGCTAAAGGCAAGAGAGTGTGCTTGGTGATGGTAGGGAGTTCAGCTTTGGGGTCCACCTGTGTCTCCAACACCTGTTGCCTACCTGTTGTTCAAGGCACAGGTGTCAAATGAATTAACGAGTAAATAAATGAGTCTCGGCTCCCTTGGGACTTAGTCATACAGTCTTTGACAATGACCCGACAACAACAGGCAAGGCATAGTTATAAATGGTGCATTAGCATGATCGTACTGAACATTTCTGAGCACGTATTCTTATATTCCTTTCCTCTTTTAACCTCTTATCGACCGTCTGAGGCAGGACGTAGAATTATTTCCATTAGAAGGCTGCCGAGACTGAGGCTCCGACACGTCGGATCCATAGCCCGGAGTCAGAGAGCCTCACCAGCAGAGCCAGGGCTTGAATCAAGTATGTCTGAGTCTAGAACCTACCTTCCTACCTGCCACGTGATGGGCCGGGTGGATTTCACGCAAGGAGAGGTCATCAAGAACTTGTGAGAAACGTTGGTTCTCCGTCCGCTGCAGACTGACAGTTGCACCATTGGGCACATGGAGTGTCAGCAGACCAGGGATAAAGGAACGGAGGCCCCCCGCCTGTCACCCGACCCCTCACGCGGGGCTGATGGGTCCTAGCGAGGGCAAAACGAGGAATGAGAATCCCGCTCCGTGCGGAACCTGGCAGGGCTTCAAACTTCCCTGGCCTTTCCTACAAGCTACTGGAGCAAAAGTTTTCGGTTCACAGTTCAGGCCTTTGATTTTGGCCTCATCTGGCGGAGAAGATGCCAGCTTGTCAGAGGGAGGGGGGAGCCGGGAGTGACGGCGCAGGAGCAGGAGGATCTATTATTAATTACCATGTAACATTGATTAAGAGCCCACAGGGCACCGCAGCTGCAGGAGTTTGGGACAACCTCCACTGGTGCCTGGAGGGGAAAATGATTAGCAACATTATGAAAGGAAATATTCATCTGGTAGCAGCCCAGAGCAAATGCCTTCAGGGGTGGGGAATTTTCTTCTCCCAGGGACCTCTCCTCCTGGAGCAGGGCGGCTGGCTTCATGGCCTGGGGCAGGTGTGTTGGTGGGAGGCTGGACCAGCGGACCTCTAACCGCCTGCAGTCAGGGGCTGGGCTGACGGATCTCAGAGCGCATTCTCCTCCACCCTGATCCAGGTGGTCAGAGATGCCCAGCTCGACCTCTTCAGAAAGCAGTTCAAGGTGGCTGGATCTTTCTGAGTGTTTGGGAGAGAGAGGCAAACTGGATTTAGATATAAAAGTTCCTAATTTTTAAATAGGGTTAAAAGAAATTCTGGGTTTCTAGCTACTCATCCGCCATTGTCACATTTCATCTCTTCAACAAAGCCATCTCCATTTCCTGGATGAAGAGACTGAAGCCCAGAGTGGTCACCAGCACAGCAAGTGAGTCGAGTAGCTAGGATGCAGCCCATGCATACTTCCTGAGTTCTACTGGCCACTCAGATGTCTTGCCCCTTGTGTCCCCAAACCACCAAACATATTCCAGAAAGTCTACAATTATTGCCCCCCCCCCCCCCGTCAAACTGTATCTCACATCCAGATACAGCATAGAAACCCCTCGTCGACAACAAGTCTAGGCGTTTGGTTGAACCCCTGGCCATCCCACCTATGGTGTGTTTCTAGAGATAGCTCTGTGTTGCTTCTAGAACCTCCACTGCTCCTGCTTCTGATCTTTGACCTCTCATTTCCAAGAAACTCAAATGAGACTGACCAATCATCTCTCACTTTGGAACTGTGAGAACAACACAGTATTTTTTTTCTGCCACTGACGAGCCTCAAACCTTAGGCAAAACCCCACCCTTCCCTGGGACTCAGAATCTTCTAGGTGCCCAAGAGGACGGCTTCGACCCAAGAGTCAAGTTCCTGACCTCATCGGTTCTATGATAAGTCACTGACCAAGTGATCCCTCAATCCCAGAGCAAGAGGACTGACCTCACACATGGTTGTGGGGATGATGATGATACCAAGCTGGGCCCTGAATGTGGATTGTCTTGTTTAAGCCTCACACCAGTCCCACAAAGTCGTCTTCTAAGTGCCGTTTTACAGAGATGAGATTAAAGCCCAGGGAGGGAAATTACTCCGGAACACGCACTCTGAACCACCACTCCAATGTCCGCCCTGCACCCTCTCCCCTGGCTCCTAAACGTGTGGGCTCCTTCTACATGTCTCCATCTCTGGTCCCAACCACATCAGCTCCCTGGGGCTAAGCAAGTTGCTCTGTTTCCCAGGAAACCATTTTGAAACCCAAGGACTTATTAAGGAGTCCATGAGCTTGGGGGAGAGTTTTCCCATCGATTTAGACAGCTACCCATCCCCAGGGAGGTAGTAAGCTCCCCATCTTTGCCGGTGTGCAAGGCTAAGGCCAGGCAATGAATTCAGGGGGATGTTGTCGCAGAGTTTCTAATGCCAAATGAGCCTCAGACAAAGGCTGAGCTAAGTCAGCGGCTTTCTGAGAGAAAACGGAAGTGGAGAGCCAGCCCACTAGGTTCAAATCCTCCATGCTTTGACGTCTGACCTTGGGCAACTTACGAAGGTTCTCTTTGCGCAACATCCTTTCCTTGAGGGCAGAACTAGTAGCAGGGCCTATCTCGTAGTGTGGCTGTAAGATTACACAAATTACTCCGTGTGAGGTAACGTTGAGCAGAATGCTTGGCACATGGCAAGTTTAGAGCATGTAAGTTTAAAGCATTTGCTATTACATTCAAACTTTGGATTTTAACTTCGGGGTCCCATCTTCCCATCAAAAGTCCAGCGGATACCGGTATAAGAAGCGGATCAAAGAGGGGCTGCTGGCCTGAGGGGGCGGGGGCAGGGGCACAGGAGCCCCGGGAATTTCGTGGCCCTCCTGCACTGGTCCCAGCACCACATCAAGGGTTCGTGTGGCCCACATGCCAACCACAGACTGTGTCCCGGCAGGCCCTCCACCCGGCAGGTTCAGAACCATCGAAACTACCCAGGCTTTTCAGGGCTCTCACAACCGTGACATTCAGCCACCACACTTTACAGCGGGGAGCCTGCGGTCCGGAGAGGAGGGGCAGCTTGCTGAGGTCACCAGCCAGTAGACGGATGGAGGGTGGAGGGGCTTGTCAGCTCCATTCCCAGAAAAAAAACCCAGCAACAACACTGGGTCACAGAGGGGCCCCTCAATGCCCTGTTCCCAAAGCGGGGTCTCCCACCGAAGGACACTGGCCTCAGAGGACGGTTGTGATCTTCTGGAGGGTCAGCAACAGGAAGCGATATTTGAAGAAGGAAAGAGGGGTGGGAGTGGGGAGAGTGAGGCAGCTCAGGCCTTCCAAAGGCAGGGAGAGGCTCTGCCCAGTACCACGCGCCTGGGAGAGAGGAAGCTGTTATCAGGACGCCTAGAAGAACCCCCAGACCCCCCCCTCCACCAGCCAGGACCCCCTGCTCTCCGTTCCTAGGGCGGGCTCTCAGGGAAGGCACGGTCACAGGCTGCCTGGGGCATCCTGTGTGACAGGATTCTGTCTGCGTCCCATCAGGAGTGGCTTGTAGAGACTGTCGGCTTCCAGACCCTTGGGGACAGCAGCCCAGAGACGGGCAGCGACTTAGCCAAAGTTTCACGGCAAGTCGGGGCAGAGCGGAAGTCACCCATGCCACATGGGGGCCTTATCACTTTCACTGGCCTCACAGCTCTTGATAGCCATGCCAAGAATTCAGCAATGACATCTGCCTGAATGCCCTTCAGGGCAGGCACAATTCTAAGTCCTCACAAAACACCCCTATGGGCAAGGGCCATAACCCCCATTTCACAGATGAGGCACAGCAAGGCTATGGAACCTTCCTGGCACACGGCTGGTACTCTGGAGAGTGGGGATTACACCCCCCACATCCTGATCATTACTCTGTCGGCGGGAAGAGGACTTGCTTCTGCGAGTTCGAGCATTAGTGAACACAGGTAAAGGGACTTGAGCGTTTGGGGCCCACTCTAGAGCTGTTGAAACCACGCGTGGGCAGCTGCCTCCCACACAGCTAATACCCTTCTCACACTGGCTACAGGAAAGCCAGAAAACTGATTTTCCCAGCTTCCTTTTTGGCCAGGGTAGCACGTGACACTGATGTGGTTGATGAAATTCAGGGAGACGTCTCGGAGACAGGATTTCTCCACAACTAGAAAGCCCTTTCTTTTGTTCTTATTCCTTCCCCTTCCGCCTCCATGGAATGAAGATGCAATGCCAGAGACTTGGCAGCCATTTTGTGACTACGAAGAGCCAGGAACAAAGACAAAGAGCTGTGCGTTAAAGGTGGCGAAGCCTAGTGAGTAGAGCCCAGGTCCCGAGCGTCACACTGGGACCAGGGGCCTACCCTGGGCAAGAAGCACCAGGCAGGCTATGCCTTGAGAGTCAGGTTTCTGTTATTTGTAGCCACATGCATTACTAATTCTGCCAATGGTGGGGATGAGATGGGACCACAGGCCCGTGTGACCCCAAGCCCATGCGCCATTTCTGGGCCCCCACTTCCTCCCAGGGGTCACCCTTTCCCTCTTCCTGTCCCTTTCCAAAGGCAGTAGCAGTAGGCCTCTGCCTAGATCGGGGCTCTGAAAACAGCCAATCACCCCTCAGGCCACCAGCCACCAGTCACCAGACCAACCAACGTGAACCCACCTAAAAACTGCAAGGAAAGGAGAGGGGCGCCTTGCCCTGAGCCCAGCAGCATGACAACTCCAGCGTCCCGAGAATCCAGCAAACTGGACCTCCAGGCACCACATCTGATGTGGCCCACAGTCACCCAACGTACCCATCCCTCATTGGACTATTAAGGAAATATTTATCGGGGGCAGGCCAAGGCCAAGGTGCTCACCGGCAAACCAAGTGGGGAGTCCCCAAGGCAGAGCTCAGGTCCTCTCCAGGGGGCGGACGGAAACAAGCCAGCAGGTGTAGTTCTCTGGGTCCCACTCCGTCCCCTCAACCACCCTGCCAGGTGGGGGCCTTGCTCCGGTTTTACAGAAGAAACAAAGACACCAGGTGGACACTAATAAGAGACTCCCCTGAGGTCGCCCAGCCGGGACCGGGAGGCGGCGGGGTTTGACTTTGGTGGGTCTGGCCTCAGTGGTCTTCCCCAGAGCGGGTCCCCCCTCCGCCATCGGGACCTGTGCTCTGGGCACCACCCAACACCCTTGAGACACCAGGGCCTCAAGCCAAAACCGGAGTCGGGAGGGGACACGCACTGCCAACGACACAACCCCCTCGTCAAGCTGTTGGCACCTGATGGCTCTTTAATTATTCGTCCCCGCTGAACGCAGGCCCAGGGCTCCAGCCTGGTTTTTCAGAGCTCACCCGTGGGAGAGCCTGGGTAATGAGTCCAGACCTGTCAAGAAGTCTGGAATCTGCCCACAGAACGCTCCCTGGTCCTCCCACACCAGCCCTGCCAGGCACGGTGGAGAGTGACAACAAACCAGGTGCTCCAAAGACACCAGGGCCTCGGGCTGGGCTTGTGGTTCTGAGGGCTAAAACCTGTCGGCCTGATTTCCAGCCCATCCAGCCCAAGGTCTTTCAGACTCTTAGCTAAGCAGAGGAAGGGTAAGTGGGGGGGGGAAGGGGGTCCTTGGGGCGATGAGTGACTCCGTGGTCCAAGAAGCCACCAGATAACAAGGTCTTCTTTCTCAACATGGACAGAGCCAAACAGACCTGGCTTAAATCTTGCCTCCACCATTGGCTAGCTGTGTGTCCTTAGAGGAGTCACTCACCCTGTCTGATCAGGTACCTTGAATATAAGATGGAGATTCATTCATCCCATGAATGGGCATGGGCCCCTCGCATGTTCCAGGCCCTGGGGATACAGCAATGAAAATAACAGACAAGCCCCTCCTCTCACAGTGGGGCTTTTGTAAAGCTTGGAATGCGACTGCGTGGATAGCATTGTGGTCCATAGTAATAAGGCCTGAACACTTGGTCGGTATTACTTTTGTTATTATAAGAGAATTTAGACTTTACGTGTCCAACTATTTTCTATTACCCACCCTCTGTGATCATTTTTACCACAGCATGTGTGCCCCGCACACACGTGTCCACGCGCACACATATACAGGCACAAATGCCAACTGTTTTGAGGGAATTTATTTCCTCCTTCGAAGTTGCCTTTGACCCTCCAATTTCCTACCCTGTGAGTTCATTTCCCCTCTGCCCCCAAGTATCCGAACTTGTCCTAACCTAGTCTGGCTTCTAGCAGGGACCGGTAACTGTTTTCTTCACTCACTCACTCATCCATCCATTTACTTATTGGAAAAATATTCAGTAAGGCCTCTAGTGCCAAGCTCTGCTGTGACCAAGACAGGGCCTCACGGGCTTTATATCCTCAAAGGGAAGACAGGCGACAGATAGGCCTAAAGTACGGCATGCCGCAGGTGTGGGTGTTACAAGAGGGTGAGGTGGAGGGGCCATTCTGAGCAGGCTGGTGGGGAAAGCTCTCCCTGCAGAGGTGACATCTGAGCCCTGTGGGGTGGCCTGCCCTGATTTCCCAGCCAGCCACCACAGGTGGTCAGGCAGAAACCCAGATATAGGCAGTGATGAAGCCGGTGGCTCCCTGGACTCACCCAGGCTCCTAGAAGAGAGCCTTAAGCGGTCCTCTCAGACTCCAGCCCCTCTCCGAAGAATTGGGAGAACAGGGAACAGAGAGGGAAGGGGGTTTCCCAAGGTCACAGAGCCAGCAAGGGCAGCGTCCTAACTCCAGCCAGGGCTGTTTTCGCAAAACCACTCACTGCCTTTCCAGATGTCCCATTAAGGGCTCAGGAAGATCCTGGGACACACAGGGGATCACACCGGTTTGGGGACAGTCTGGAGACTGAGAACCTCAAATTGCCCCTCCACTCCCAGCCACGTTTGTCTCTGAGTTCAGAGAACCACAGGACACCAGAGCGAGCAGCCCCCGGCCTGGCTCTGCATCTGGGAACCATGGTTACAAGGCCTTTTGATGGACCGGAGGTCCAGACCGCCTTGGAGCCACCCTCTGGCTCCTGGAGGTTGTGTCAGGAGCGGTAGCAAGGTTCCAGGTGACCTCTGGGTCACCGGTCACCCTGGGATACCACCCCTTTCACCTTCCCCTCCCGAGCCGATCATCCGGGCACCTCACACCACCGCGAAATCCTTTTTAGAGCCCTGAATTAAAAATAAATTTGCAAGCACATAACCAGATGTTACATGGGGAAAAGATAAATAACTCAGCCTGTCAAGGAACTGCCTCATCTCAGTCAACCCTCTCTCTTTCACAAGGTTTTAATTTTTAATTTCACAGCGGTAACTATAGCAACCTGCAAAAATAATATATTCCAAAGCAAAACAACTTTCTTGGCTCAGGCTTGGTGTCTCCATGTTCCCTCCTTCCCTCCTCTCTACCAACTTCATGCAGGTCTGTGCCCAGAGGATGAACATTCTCAGCTTCAAAATCTTTTATTCATGAAGTAATTCATTCATTCATTCATTCATTCATTCACTCATAGGCAAGTATCTCCTGCACCCTCAGATCCACGCCACTGCTGAGTTCAGATTGCAAGATGTTGGACAGTGGGTTCAGAATCGTGAGGGACGCCATGCTATCTAATGTATTTGGTTCCCAAATTTTGAGTCGATAGGAGCAAGAATTTGGGTAGCAAGGGACACCGGCATTCATTGGAAGCCTGATTTGTCCCCAGGACAGTGCTGGGCATTGGGGCGAATGAGCTGAGGAGGACCGAGCCCTCCTTCAAGGAGTCCAAAGTCTTGTAAGGAAGACAGACATACAATCAGACTCTTGCAATAAGGTAAGGCAAGTCTTGGATAAAAGGGGTGAATGTTGTACAAATGGGGCACAAAAGAAGGAAGAGAGTTCAATATCTAGGGTGGTCTGGGAAGGCTTCAGAGAGGAGGTGACTTCTGAGACAAGTCTTGCTGATGAGTAGAAGTTTCCTGAGTGCCTAAGATAGGAAAGGGCACGCCGGGTAGGTGGAACAGCAAGTGCAAGGGCAGAGACGCAGGAGACAGGTTGGTGGGGCCCACACACAGGACGAGGGTAGTCCTCACTGGGACACCGGAGACACTGGTGTGGTATAATCAGACAGAGCCTGGATCGCTGCACTGAGGACTTGCGCTTGGAGGCCAGGAGAAATCTGCGAAGTAGTGGGGGTGAACAAAACATATGTTGGAAGGCGACTCTGGGGACAAGTGTGGGGAATGGATCGGAGGGGACAGAGTGGAGACAGCCCAAATGTGGTGGCAGGTAGTGGCCTGAATGGCTCCAGGGAAGAAAGGAGGGTAGAAATGTTAGTTTGGGTTCCTTGAGAAGCAGACCCTGAGCCAAGGGTTCAAATGCATGTAGGAGGCAATCCCCAAAAGCAGTGATTGCGGGTGGGGAGGTGAGAAGGAAAAAGAGGAAGCCAGTGAGCATTTAGTATTAAGCAACCAGAGCTGAGTGCTACCCGGAAGTCCTGGAGCCAGTGTCCAGCGTGCTTTGGGGCTGTGTCCCCTGATGGCAAGGGACCTGGAGTATTTAAATGCCAATTTCTGTATTAATTGGCTGAGAGTTTTCCCAGGAAGCATCGGTTCCCTGGCACATGGGACCTGCCTCATGCAGGCAGCCGGAGGCAGGGCCAGAATGCCCTGAAATAGGAAAGAAAGGCCAAAGAGATACGGATGCGGCATCAACAGCATCCACCCGAGTCAAGCTCTGAAAGATAATAAATGGGCATAATGGAGCCTGACATCGGGGGGATGGGCGGACGCACGGGCTTGTGCAGCCTGGGACAGGGGCTCTGGGCAACGTGCCCCGGTTAAGGATGGACCCAAGGCCGTCCGAATCCAGGCAGGTTAAGTGGAGACTGATCGGATCCCGGGCAGGAGGCCCCGTAGCAGCCCTCAGGGCCTATACGGGGTAAACTAGCCCTTCCTTCCGGAACCGCAAAGCCGAGCTACCCCCTCCGTCCCTGACGGAATGTGGAATGTGGTGAGCAAATGCGTCAACTGGGAAAACGCATGTGCAAGGAAGTGTTCATGCGGAGATGTAGCACGGAGGCGTCACCTTGGGCCAGTGACGTCACCTCTCCTGGCCTCAGTTTCCCCCACTCTGAAATGCGACATGGTTTATAGAAGTGTCACTGCACACACTCCTTGTGAGGATGTAATTAGAGGCGGCCTCGCGGTGCCCAGAAGTCATCTAATACATCTGACCTGTTATTATTGTGGTCCGGGGGCAGTGTTTTCTGAGCGTGGCCCACGTTCCGGGTCCCCGGGGACGCAGTGGCCATCAAACACACGCTCGGCTCCTGCCCCCGCCCTGGTGTAGAATGCAGCCTCGCGGACATGCTGAAGCGCTTTATATAGAATGTTAAAGAAAGCAAGAGAGAAAATTATGCATAAAGCTTGATTCTAATTTTGTTTAAACACACACACTCACAAAGGCCCGAGGGATATACACCAACATGTAACGATACTTAACACTAGATGGGGGAGTTGAAGGTGGCTTGCGTTTCTACAATTCTTTTCTGTGTTTTTTTTTTCTCTCTTTCCTTTAAAATTTCACAGCGGATTGTATTATTTAAATTGTCATTTTTCTAAAAAGAAAGGAAAACAAATATGCTTCTTTCTCTGACTTCTCTACCCCTCACGAATTTCATCTGCTTTCTGGGGAAGCCGGAGGCCCCCTGTGTAGGGTCCCAGGGCCTGGCCTCACCCCCCAGGGGGAGGGCAGCCATTGGAGCAGCTGGACTGATGGACCGCAAGTTGGGAGAAAGAGTTGGGCTCCCTGTCAGTCTGTCTGTGAAGACGGGCTCTGCCCCTGGGGTCTGAGGACGCAGTCTGTGCTCGTCCATCGACCTGTGACTGGAGAGGACAAACTGTCCAGTGCGGTGGATAAGTTCCACACACCCGTGTGCCCACGCCACCTTCTCTAGATGGCCTTTCTCTAAGCTGACATTTGTTCTGCTTGGCTAGGCTCCTCAGCCTCTCGACTGCTTCTGAACTTGAGTGGGAGAGAAAGACAAGTTGCGTTGACACCATAAAATCACCAGGTCTACGCCCGGCTCCTAGAAATTGGCTTTTCATGAAGATAGTAGCTGCTGATTTTTCTCAAGTTTTCTATTCAGTGTGACATCGGGACTGTGTGATATGCTCAGCGCTCACGGGAAGGTCTCTTAAGGCCCCCGTGGAGGACCTGATGGTATTGTCTGTCTGAATCCCTTGTTGGGAAAATGGTCCCTGCTTCACATCATGTGGGCTTTGCAGAGCTCCCATTAAGAGCACTCAAACAAGGGTGGTCCTGGGCGTCATGGAGGACCAAAGTGATTTGCTGGGACTGATGTGTGGACATAGACATGCAGGAGAAAGACACCCTCTGTCCGGCCAGATTGGTGATCTCGGGGCACACGAGTCTTGGTCTACCTATTAGTAGCCCTCTTCCCTACCATGTGTGGAGAGCCCACTTGTAGGATAAAGCCAAGCAGAAAAGATAACTTTGTTGAATCCCTCTTTCCAGCCATTCCTGAAACTGCTTTCCTAGACCAGAACCAGTGCACCCCCTTTCTTTCTTGAGTGAGTGCCAGTTGGGTGTCTGTCTAGTGAGACGGAAGGAATCCTAGGAGCCCAGCTTCCTAGAGTGGACAGCTACTGGACTAAAACCAAATCTGTGCCCCCTTCCCCTGCACCCCCACTGAAGTGCCTGGAAGAGTTCCTGGGCCATGACCCTGCCCTCCATCACTGCGTGTCACTTTCCCGGATCCCCAGACAGACCAGGTGACTTAGCCAGGAGCCCCTTCCAAGCACGCCCATGAAAACTCTTACACGATCTGCCACGCCCTACCCTTTCCCTCTGTGGATGCAGAAGACCCAACAAGAAACTACAACCCTCAAAGGTACTTCAGAGCCACTGGGTGGAAGGTGGGGTGTCCGAATGACCATGACAAGTTGACCCACGTAGGACTAGAGCATGCGTGAGAGACACACATTATTGGGTTGAGCCACTGAACTTTTGGGGTTGTTTGTTACAGCTGCTAGCCTGCCCTGAGCACTCCAATAGGGTGGCACTTTGGAGTTCATACCCGAGGGCTGTGAGCCTGTGGGGGTCTCGGAGCTCTCTGTCCACCAAAGATATTTATTGAGCTCCCATTCTGTGCTTGCACGACCCCACTGCATTTCTCTTTATCCTACTATGGCCTCGATGGCCTCCTTTCCCATCTGTCTTACCTGACGGGACCCTGAGCCCATCTGCCCCACACCCCCGTCCCCGCTCCAAGAGCCAGGTCCTTGGTCTGTCTTCTTCCTATGCTGTGTCCCAGTGACTAGTTCGGTACCAGGCATACAGGAAGTGCTCGGTAAATATTGATTAGCTGGCTTTGCAAAACGGTGCCATGCACAGAATTGTGTGAGGCTCAAGTGGGTTTTGACTGTGACACCACATGGCACATAGCAGTTCCTCAGGAAATACCCACAGAGTGAAAAGGAGCTGAAGACAGACATACTTGGGCTGGGGAAGGCTCTCAGAGGGAGGGCAGTGGTTAACCGGGGCAGTCCTGCCCCACACATTCCAGACAGTTCTCTCTGGTCTCTTGGCTGGCCCCAGAGTCTGTGCAAGAGGCAGGGCCCGGCAGGGGAGGGGGTCAACGCTTTTCTGAGGGAGCCCCAGTCCCAGGCGGTTTAGGCTGAGGCTGGGGTGAGGAGATGCTTTAGGGAACAACCTTCTGAAGGCTTTGGGTGTGCGAGCAGCCCCAGGGCAGACTTGTCACCTTTGCCTTGGGGACAGAGGGGCATGTGGGATGCCTGATACACCTCCCTGAGCGGTTTCAGATCTCGTCTCAGGAAACATTAGCTCCTTGCACCCAGTCCTACTCGTCCGGCACCAGCTCCAGGGATCTTGCCAACGCCTCCTGGGCTAAGGTCCAAACTGCACGCCTGGGCGTGTCCAAACAGCACAGCGCAGTTGCTGATAGCTTTAGCTCTGGAGCCAGAATGCCTGGGTTCAAATCCTGGCTCTGGCTACTCACTAGCTCTGAGACTTTGGACTCCTTAGTTTATCTGAGCCTCAGTGTTCTCATCTCTAAAGTGGGATGATAAAAATAGTAACCATACTGGAGGGTTCTTGGGAACATTAAAGGAGGTGTGAGTCATGATACGGCTGTGGCCCCTGGTCTCTCCGGGGGTGGCAGGTAGGGGGAATGTCTTGTTTTTTCCTCTTGTGGTAGCAGGGACCAGTTAAAAGCTCTGCTGTCCCTCATCCCTACGATTGCACTAGGTTGCATGTTGGAACCTTTGTGATCTCTGAGACTCCACTTACTATATCCCCTCAGCTGGTGAGTAAGCCCTTCCCTTCTGCAGGGCAGCTGGGTACCCACCACAGCCCCTTACTTGCTGTGTGCCCTCCAGTAACTTCCTTGCCTTCTCTGAGTCTGTTTCCTCGTAGAAAACAAATGACTTGCAGAGGGATGATGATGATGGAATGGAATTCTTGCTGCTATTTACAGTCATTCAACAATCGCTTTTATTGAGCCCCTACTTTGTGCCAGGCATCGTTGCAGACTCTGGGGACATGGCAGTGAACAAGGCAGACAACATCCGGGTCCTGATGGAACCTATGTTATCACAGGGCTGGCACGCACTAAACAAGTAAGTAAAATACGTGATGTGTGGGATGATCTGATCGTGGGCGCCGTGAAAAGTAATAATCAAACCAAGAAACGGGGAGGGGCATGGTGTGGGGAGAGGGTGGCCAGGGAAAGCCTCTCCCAAAAAGAGTTTGGCAAGGTGAGGGGGCCACAGAGCCACCTCGGGGAAGAGTCTTGCAGGCAGGCATGTTCTAGAACCTCATGAGCGAGCAGAGACTGGGGGGGTGGGGTAAGGTCAGAGCATCAGCAGGGTCAGCAGGGCCAGGGATCCCTAGGCCACCGGAAGGACTCTGACTTTTCTCTGCACACAAGGGGAGCCCTGGGACCTTCTGAGCAGAGGAGGACGTGACCTCACTTGCATTTTACTAACAGAGCGTAACCTGGGTGACAAGATGAGGCTGCAGCTGTCACCAGCCCACAGGACAATACTTGGAGGCTCACAGGCCCTGCAGCCCCGGTACTGGCACTCCACGCCCCCAGTCCCTGCAACCAGCCCTCCGTTCTGACTCCTGCCTGTCCTCCACTCTCTCCTGGGTCCTGACTCCTCACCTGCCCCCATCCTTCCCCTCCCAGAGAACCAGGAAGCAGGAGCCGGCAACAGATCTCAGTGCCCATGTACCACGTTCAAAGTCTCCCGACTTAGCATCCCTGTGCCTCAGCGTTCTTCATCCGGAAAACGGAGCAGGGATGGCAGACTCACACTCACATGGTGGATGGAGTCCCTGAGACCCAACCACATATAATGGAGCCTAGTGCGAGCCCAGGGTGAATGGACACCCAAGCTTTCAGCTGGTCTGCTTTTTCAGAAGAGCGAAGACCAGAAACCCACGCAGCCCACCCCCTACTGCACAGAGGTCACATGGCTCATTCCTAACCGTCCCCCGACTTGCCACTCAACCCAAGACTGTCCACATTTCTGAACAGGTGCTGGACCAAGGTTGGCTCCTCCTTACCAAGGGGTGCCAGCCCCTGTGGGCAGGGGTAATGCGTCGCTGTGTGAATGCCATGGGGAGTGTGCCCGGCGTGCTGGGGGAGCCTCAGCTACTGCCTCGGCTGCCCTCACCTCACCTGGGGAGGACTTCCTTCCTCCGCTGCTTGGCCCCAGCCAGGGAGACAGGTGCACGTGATGACCGGCTCACGTGTGTCCCCAACGCCTGGGACAGAGCAGGGGCTCAGGGAATGCTCATTGGATGCAACCAACGTGTGTCCCACTTTGTGCGGTTTACCTTGTGGCCAGGGCGAGTCACTTTACTTCTCTGAGCCTGTCTCCTCGTCCATAAAATGGGAGGACTCATGCCTACCAGCAGGGTGAAGGGGACATCCCTGGGGCTCCCGTGCCTCCCCTGAGTCCTCACTCAGGTGCCCAGAGGATACTTGGAGGAGGGACCTGGTGGACACGGTGGACCTATCCGAGCCACGGCTGCATCTGGGAGCAGATGGGATATGAGCTCTGTTGAGTCACAGGCTGAGTGTTCCCCAGTGCTGGGGCTGGAGGCCCGTACCAGTTGGGTCTGCGGGGAGCAGGTCATATTTCCTGCCCCATCGGTGATTCTGTGTTTGGTAGGTCTACCCTGGACTGAGAGCCTCTCCCCTTCCCTTGCCCCAGCTGGGAGCAAAGAGAGCCCCCAAGAAACATACCACTTGTGGGGGCCTTCTACAGGACTCTGCACTTCTGGGTACCTGCTGACAGCTGACTCTTACTGAGCACTCGCTGGCGCAGTTCTCTTCTAGGCACCGCTGTCCACAGCAGATGAGGCCTCACGGTAACCCTCAAGACGGATCTCCTCAGCATTCCCAGTTCACGGGTAAGAGAACTGAGGCACAAAGAGGCCAAGCAGCTTGCCCAGGGCCACACAGGAAGCCAGCAGTCGGGCCAAGCTCTGGGTCCAGGTCCGAGCCCCTTCTCTGCCTGCCAGGTGCGGGGGAGGGAGCACAGACAGGCCACCAGCCCACACGTATGGCCCAGGCCTCCCAGGCCTCTGGGACTCCTGGCCACACCCAGACTCCGGCCTGGGGCCCTGCGGGTCCTCTCCAGGGTGCGGAGTCCACTCTCTGCCTAGCTGCCACTCTCACCAGAAGCTGTCTGTTTAAGAGGCAGCCTGCCAGCTGGTGAGAGCCAGCACCCCTCCCAGAGCTGGGCACTGGGGCTCAAGCCTGGCTCTGCTCCTTTGTTCCTCATGCCTCGGTTTCCTCATCCAGAAAATGCAAGCAATAGGATCCATGTGGTCTCATCTTCAGACTCTAGCAAGGGGCTGAAGGGAGGTGGTCTGTCATCAACAGAGCTCACCCTGGTCCTGCCAGATCTCTCCTGCCCGAAGTTCCACACTCTTCTCCGCAGGCGGTGTGTCTCTCTCTGTCTCTCTCCGCCTATTTCCCTCTCTGCCCCTTCTCTGGCATATCTGTCTTGCTTTGAAACGCTTCTCTTTGTCACTTTCCTCTCTTTCTCGCACCCTCCTGGGTCCTAAATCCTGGCTCTGCAGGTCTATGCGGCATAAGCTGAGGTGGGGCGCAACACGGCCATTCTGACAGTCGACACCCTCAAACTTTATTCTCTAGAAATTCTTCCTGGGGAATTCCTAAGTGCAGATTCCTGGCCCCGCTCCAGCGATTCTGATTCCATGGGCCCGGGGCCAGGTCAGAGAACCTGCGTTTTACCCAGCACCCTCCTCGCCACCACCCAGGGGAGATAGGCTGGCTCTTAACCTATACGTTGAGCAGCCCCACATTTGCCCTCAGTTTCCCCATCTGTAAAATGGGAGCAGGAGACCCCACCTCCCCAGGGGGTAAAGATGAAATGAAGTGGTTTGTCTGCAAAATAAGCACACTTCTCCATTTCTCTCTGTCTTGGTTTCTGTATGATTTCTTTTGTCTGTTTCTGGTGTTTTCATATTTCTTTCTCTCTCCTCTCTCCCCACCCTCTACCTAGAAGTGAACCCACTCCCCAGAGCCGAAATGGAAGAACTGAAAAAAAAAAAAAAAGAGTGGTCCTTCTGTAAGGGTCGGGGGGCCCTGTGACCTCCCAAAGGCTCACCTCTCCCACCCAGATGTCCCCCCAGACAGTATGTCTCCCACCTTCGACCCCCACGGCAGCCAAGCCCAGGGAAGATGCGGAATCCATTGTGCAGGAGTTGGCCCCGCTGCTATGGAAACCAGCGCTTAGGAACAGCTCAGAGAGAGATCCATTCTGGGGAGGAGCCTGGCCTTGGGGGAGGGGGAGAGGCCCAACTCTGCGCCTGGGACCTTGCCCTCCCATTAGCAGCCGTGTGACGCTGGGCAAGTCACTTAACCTCTCTGAGCCCTCTCTCCCTCCCCGGCCTGGGAATGCAGCCCCCATTAGCGGCGGGTAATCAGGGCCGCCAATGACTGAACGCCTGTGCTGCGGCTTTCAAGCCTGAAGACACGCCAAATTGCCGTTTGCTTTCATTACCGCGAGCTCAAAATATTCTAGTGCCAGCTTGCTGTGCGACCCTGTGGCACCCGGGGGCCACCAAACGATTTCCATGATAGAATTCCCTCTTGCAGAGGCGCAGGGTCCGCTACAAGCTGCCCTGGAAAGAACACACACACACACACACACACACACACACACACACACACACCAGCCACTGAGCTAAGCTGCCCAGACGCCACTCCCTCCCCCCCAGCCCCAGTTGAGAAATGCTCACTGTGGTTCTTCTGTGAGGAAGAAGTGAGCGTGAGGTCTGGGTGATGACTCCGTCTGCAAAATGCCCGGTGCCCTAGAGGGCCATCAACCAGGGAACTTCTCTGATGATGCATTTTCTTCCTCGAGAAGAAAACAAAGATTCCCAGGGTTCCCTGGGCTCCTCAGGCCTCCACATCCACGTCTGGGCTCATCAGCCCAACCTTCACGGGCCTGAAAGTCTCTCCTAAGAGGCCTGCCCCGTCCCCCTGCCCCACAGCACAGACCCCCTCCACTTGGTCCCTCCCTACGAGAGGGTGGGAGCTGCCTGACCCCCACCTCTGCAGGGCCTCAGGTAAGGGCTTTAGTCTGGCCCTCACTGGCTCACACACTCACACGCACCAGGATACACAGCGCACCTGCACACATGGCACCTTCCCACACACGTCCCCGGTCCCCTGGACATCTGGCTGGCCCTGGAATAAGCCGTGCACTATCATGCCCCCTTGCCTTTGCTCATGTCATTCCCTCTCCTTGGAACTGTTCCCACATGTTCGTCCAGAGCTCTCTGGGATCCTTTGCACCCAGCCCTCTCCCCCATCCAGTTTTTCAGCGAACACTGTGACTTGCCCAAGATCACAAAAGAAGTATGTGGCTGCAGAGCCAGTGTTCAAACCGGTCCTTGCGGGGAGACACGGACTCCTGCCGCTCCGCAGAGCACCCGTGCGTTCATTCAGCCAGCCAGGCGTCTGTTTGTTTGTTTCCCCAACAAACATTTATTACGCCCCAGGCAGGCTGCTCGGTGCCGGGGACCCAGCCATGAACAAGGCCAGCCGAGAATGAGAACGCGCAGCCCAGAGAAGCAAACAGATGCTAAACAAGTAATTACAGGCATGATGGATGCCCAGAGGAAGAGCAGAGACAGAGTCCCGGGAGGGGACCAGAGGGGGGCACTGATGTCTACCACTTGTGCAAGGTTTTACAGCCCCCCTGCCCCGGAGCCCCGCCCCTCGGGAAGCTTGTTTCAGCCCCCCAGGCTTGCAGACTAGCATCTGGGGGAGGGATGCTTCCTCCTGAACACACATGCCCGGGGAAGGCCCCTCTGAGGTGTCAGGACCGGGGCTTTGGTGGCCTAGAGGGGGCGGGGTCAATGTTTTCCCATCACTGCCATATCCTGACCTCTACCGCCTCCAGCCAGCCTCTCGCATCCACAGAGTTAGCCCCAGTGTACAGAGGAGCAAACCAAGGCCCAGAAAAGCCCACTGGCTTGTGGGGGACATTGCAGGGACACCACCCTGGCCGGCCAGAACCCGGATGTGCCACGTGTACTTCATCATCGGGATCTTAGTAACTCGGTAAGAAGGAGCGCTGACGTCACAAGGAGCGAGTGACCGGCCAGGTGCCTCTGTTCACCAGCCGTGTGGCCTAAAGCAAGCTGTCCAATATATCCGAGCTCATTTGCCCCATCGGCTGGGCGGGATGATGGAGGGACCAGCACCTGGGGCCCCTTCAATAGGAACTACAGCACAGGGAGGGGCGCCTAGGTGGCTCCTTCATTTGAGCATTAGACTTTAACTCAGGTCATGATCTCACGGTTTGTGGGTTCAAGCCCCACATCGGGCTGTTTGCGGACAGCTCCGAGCGTGGAGCCTGTCTTCAGATTCTGTGTCTCCCTCTCTCTCTGCCCCTCCCCCGCTCATGCTCTGACTCTGTCTCTCAAAGAGAAATGTTAAAAATTAAAAGAAAAGAAAAGAAAAGAAAAAAGACAGCACAGGGAATACAGTCAGGGGTGTTGTGATAGCGTCGTGGGGTGACGGGCGGCCGCTGCGCTTGCAGTGAGCACAGCCTAGCATATCGACTTGTCGGACCACGGTGTTGCATGCCTGAAATTCATGTAACTTCCTGTGTCCACTCTACTTCCTTTTTATTTTAGTGAAAAAAAAAAAAAAGCCCCGCCCCATGACCTCGTGTCCCCTTGGGCTCCTTACTTTCCTGCCCTGCTCTGTCTGTCACCAGCTTCGCCCCCGTCTCCCCACAGAGGAACGCAGGCCACATGAGGCTCTCGGAGCCTTTGTGGTGTTGGCTGTTGTTTCTCCAATGAAAGCACGTGACCAGGGCCACCCAAGCACACAGGCCTTCGCATCCCTGTGGCCCTCGCAGACCCCAAGCAACACTGGGAGGTGTCTGGGCTGGGCTGATTCTGGGCAATTTGCGCTGACCCGGCAGACGGTTCGGCTCAGGCCACGTGTGTCCTCTGCAGACCTGCCTGCACCGCAGCTAAGGCTCCTGAGCTGGGGCAGCAAGTCCCTCTGGCCCCCTCCCCAAGTGCCCTAGAACTGGCAGGCAGTTGGAAAGCAGGCCCAGGCTTGGCAGGGGCTCGGCAGGGCCTTGGCAGGGGCTCAGTGCCGAGGGGCAAGGCCCTGCCAACCT
>PJEM01015977.1:0-27710 GCA_004023845.1 Helogale parvula | reverse complement strand
TTGTGATAGATAGAATAATTGTTGCCAAAGATATCCACATCCTAATCCCCAGAATGTGTGACTATGTTATCTTATGTGACAAAAGAGACTTTGCAGATGTGATTGAATTAACCTTTTTGATAGGGGAAGATTATGCTGGTTTCTCTAGGTGGGCTCAATATCATCATAAGTCTCCTTCTAAGAGAGAGGAAACAGAGTCAGAGTAGAGGATGTGGTGAAAACAGAAGCCAAATTGAGAGGGAGAGAGAGAAAAAGAGAAGGGGAGAGAAACAGAGACAAAGATATTGAGACTAAAAAATATTTATTTATTTTGAGAGAGAGAGAGTGTGCACACCCGTGACAGCTGGGAATGAGCTCTGAGCTGACAGCAGTCAGCCGACAGATAAGATGTGGGACTCAAACTCACAAGCTGAGAGATCATGACCTGAGCTGAAGTCAGATGCTTAACTGACCGGGCACCCAGGTGCCCAAAGATATTGAGATTTAAAAATGCTAGGCTGCTGGTTTTGAAGGTGGAGAAAGAGGACAAGTTAAAAAATGCAGGTGCTTCAGGGTCGCCTGGGTGACTCAGTCAGTTAAGCATCGGACTTGGACTCAGGTCATGATCTTGCAGTTTGTGGGTTTGTGGATTGGAGTCCCACTTTGGGCTCTCTGCTCCAGCTCAGAGTCTGGAGTCTGCTTCGGATTCTGTGTCTCCCCCTCTCTCTGCCCCTCCCCTGCTCATGCTCTGACTCTCTCTGTCTCTCAATAATAAGTAAAAACATTAAAAACTTAAAAAAAGAAAGAATGCAGGTGCCTTTAGAAACTGGAAAAGGCAAGGAAATGGATTCCTCCCTAGAGCTTCCAGAAGGAACACAGCCCTGCCAACCCGTTTTAGACTTCTGACTTCCTGAATTAAAAGAAAATAAATGTGTGGGGTTTCTGTTTGTTTGGTTTTTGTTTTTAAGTAATGTCTACACCCAACATTGGGCTTGAACTCACAACCCTGAGATCAAGAGTCACATGTTCTATGAACTAAGTCAGTCAGGCTCTCCTGTTTGTTTCAAGCCACTAAGTTTGTAATTTGTGACAGCAGCAATAGGGAAATAGTACATCAATCACCACTCATTTCATTTTCTTCACATGGTGCAGCTAACACCAATGAAAAGCAATTTAAACGTCATAGACACTAGTTTTCAAGTCTCTAAAGAAACTAGCATGGTGGATATGAGACTGGCTAATTTACCCTTCTGACCTGTACTCAAATGTTGAAAGCTGAGATTACTGGTAGTGAGCACACAGTGCCTGTCCATTATACTCAACACGCTTCAGTCACACTCTTCACCCAGGGGGTACTGAGTGCTGGAAATGTGGCCAGTGTGAAAGGAGATGTGCTGCAAGCCTAAAATACACCAAGGATTTTATTTATTTATTTATTTATTTTTTTTTGTGTGTGTACACATTTAGTTTTATTGTGACAAAGCAACTTGTACACTTTTAACGTTTAAAACTGAGCATCTTTCCTTTCCAGTGAAACAAAAAGAAAATTTAAAAATAAACAGGAACAAAATTACAAGAGAATGTCAATTCCAAATAAGATCCTACAGGTTCTGCTGATTTTCCCATCGAGTGGCAGGGCTCAAGTCATCATTAGGAGAGAATTTTATTTTAAAAGTGTCATCTTCAACTGCAAGGATGTCTGTGAAACATCACAATTAAACATGCCAAAGGAGAAGCCATGTTGTCAAAATGCCCACTTAACCCACCCAGACATCTCAAACCCACCCTTTGCTGACCTTCTATAACCCCATTTTTTTAAGTTTTTTTTTCTTTTTTTTAAACAAGAGAAAGTAGACAGATACATGTTGGTAAATGCTAACTGTCCATATTCACACAGAGACACAGTGTAATCTCTGAGCCCAATATACAGAGAAAGGAGGAAAAAAGCTAGAATTCTATGCACTACTACACAGGGGCCTAGCACCTCCAGCTGCCAGCAGAGCT
Source organism: Helogale parvula (assembly GCA_004023845.1). Classification (NCBI taxonomy): domain Eukaryota; kingdom Metazoa; phylum Chordata; class Mammalia; order Carnivora; family Herpestidae; genus Helogale; species Helogale parvula. The sequence continues at coordinate 25,727 of PJEM01015977.1, read as the reverse complement.
AAGGGAGCAGAAGGTGTTTCTTTTTTCCCACAGAGCACGGTGGTGTTGATTCCATAAAGTTTTTGTTGAGACAGGAAGGGATAAAAATGAATTTGGAACAGAAAGGGGTAGAGATTCTTTTCCCACTGTATTCTGCTCAAGGCATTCCCCCCTCCCCCAAATAAGTTGAGAACCATGGTATAAAGGGAGAGAAAAGAGACTTCAAAAAACAGGGCGAATGAGCACAAGAGGAGGAGGGGAAAAGGAAAAAAAAGAAAGAAAGAAAGAAAGAAAAAGACTGCAAGTTGCTCCCAGGGACTGGAGAAAATTAAGAAAGGAAGGTTGGAATCCATCAGTGTTCCATTAGTCCTCTTCTCCTTCATCCTCCTCTCCTTCCTCCCCCTCATCATCATCTTCATCTTCTTCACCTTCATCCTCATCTCCTTCTTCATCAATATCTTCCAATCCCTCTTCTTCTTCATCATCATCATCATCTTCTTCTCCTTCCCCTTCTTGATCATCCGTATCAGGAACCAAGTAGTACTGTAATGGATTTGGCCAAATGTCATCTTTGATGACCTCTCCTAACTCATCTGCACCTGCATCAGAATGGTCGGTAAACCAGGTAAAAAAGCTCTCTGGTTCCTCATGCTGTCTCTTCCTGCTGGCTTTATTCTGCATTTGACTTGAACGTTTCGTCAAATCCTTTCCAGATTTCCATTTGATTTCAGTGGACTTTGAAGATGGATCACCGCTCTCATTCAGATGGAATTCTTTGGAGAGAACTTTATTTTTGAAGTAAGGGTTTTCATCAAAATAAAAATCTATTCTGTAACCTGATTTAATATCTTCAAATTCTGTCACTTCGACTCTTGTCAAATAATGCAGCGCCTCTTCGTCCTCCTCCCGAAGCAGTGCAGACACTTGTGGATGGTTGACAAATGTTGTTACCCCAAAATTTGGGATTTTGGCGATCAATTCCGACCTCTTCTGAAAAAATGGTTGGCGGAGTTTGTTATATTTCTGTTCTACTTTCAAAATCTCCTCACTGGCTTGTTCATTAAGTCTGTCTATTTCATTTTGTACTTCATCGATATGTTCAATTGCTTCTTGCTGTTCTTTTTCTCCCTTCCGCAGGTGCGGAGAGGTGGACGTCCGCTCCGGCTTGGGGGCAGCAGGTGGTCTCGGTTTCTTCGTTTGAGGCAGGAGTGAAGGCTGGCGTTTGGAGGCCATGCTGTGAGGAAAGTCCACAAAACCGGGAGCGACGTGGTTCTGGTAGGAGCTCCGGTTACTACACCAAGGATTTTAGAAAGAGGAATGTAAAACAGCTCATTAATAATTTTTTAATATTGACCACATTATTATTGAAATGACACTATTTTGGATAAATTGCGTTCAGCAAAATACATTACTAAATTAAATTTCAATTTCTTTTTATTTTTTGAATGTGAAATGAAAACATTTAAATTACATCTGTGGGTTACATTATGTTTCTATCGGACAGTGCTGCTCGAAACAGTAATTCTACGGGTGCCTGAGTGGCTCAGGTGGTTGAGTGTCTGACTCTTGATTTTGGCTCAGGTCATGATCCCAAGGTAGTGGGATTGAGCCTTGAGTCAGGCTCTATGCTGCGTGTGGAACCTGCTCAAGATTTTTCTTCTCGCTCTACCCTCTTCCTTGATCACACTTTGTCTCTCTCTTAAAAAAAAAGTTAAGCAGATAATTCTATGTGATGATGTAATTAACATAATATAGACTACTTACCATGTCCATTAATATATTATTAAGTAATGGGCATCTGGGTGGCTGAGTTGGTTAAGCGTCTGACTTCGGCTCAGGTCCTTTTCTAGAGGTTCGTGAGTTCAAGCCCCACGTCGGGCTCTGTGCTGACAGCTCAGAGCCTGGAGCCTGCTTCGGATTCTGTGTCTCCCCTCTCTCTCTGCGTCTCCCCTGCTCATGCTTTGTCTCTGCCTCTCTCTCTCTCAAAAATAGACAGATGTAAACGTATATATTATTGAGTAATGAATATATCAATGCAGCTGAGTTAATGGATTGATTTTCATACATTTTACACATTTTAAAGCTAATTATCTACACTTTTTAAAGTCAGATGCTCCTGGAATCTCTAAAATCTCAAGTTAAATTGTGGTGAGCTAAGTCAGACGTTAAAGACATTCTAGAGGGAAAGCCTGAGGGATGTGGCAAATACTATTAGTAGTTCAAAGGTAGCATTTTTCATGAGGCAAGGCAGTGTTTTCAGTGGTGGATGAAAGTGATCCTGGCACATGTTTTCTTGTTGTTTTTTCCAAGAAAGGAAAGATGGTGTGTAAATATGAAGACATTGTTACCAGGAAAGCCTCAATTTTGGGTGATGTTTCTCAGAACAGCCAAAACATGTTTTTCCTGTGATATAGGAATCCTCACAGTGAAGGTTTAGAATTAAAAAGAAGAGGCAGGTTGCCTTGATGAAATAGTCCAATTGAAGACATTAGGACAAAGCTAAAACCTCTGGGCTCATGAACACAGACATGGCCGGATAAAAACAGAACATGCTGTCAGAGCAGTGGTCAGGTTATAGATGCCTGGACCATTGGTGGATTTCTATACCCTTTAAGAATATGGAAAGAGTCAGTATAACAGCTTCAACATTTGGGATACATATGCCTTTTTACCTGCAGAGAGCATGAGTATTTCTGTCTTCTTTCAAAGACCTCATGGACATCACATCTTTCTCTTCCTGAAGAAACAGAATTTCTTTTGAAATCCGGTTAATGTTTCATGAAGGCATCTAGCCAGTGTAATTTCCTGGATCAGATTAATGTTTGTAGATCAAGAAATCTTAGGAAACTGGACAGAATCTGTAAGCAATTATATTTGGGGTGATGATTACCTTACTGGGTAAGAGTTCAGAGAGGAAAAAACTATAGATGTGCATTAGGAATATATATATGTATATATGGAATGTATACATTTGTATATATAGAATGTGTGTATGTTTTAGAATTAAATATACATATATCTCAATGCAAATGTTACATATATATAATATATGGATATGTGTATATATGTATGCATACATACATATGTATATGTATATGTATAATATATATATTTCTAACATGTGCATATATACAGTTATATAAATGCAAAGGCAAAGTGATAAACATTTGGTAAAAGACAAGACAGACATTTCCTCCTGGGTTCTCCATGCCATTCTGAGAAAGCTAAATATCACATAGGCTATGAGGATCATGCTTTGACCCTCAGTGTGAGCAAATCTATACAGTAAGGAATTTATTCCAACTTTAAAATTTCAATAAGTGAGTAAATGTTATAAGCCACTCTCAGTGGGAGGATTTCTCTGCAATTTCTTGGATCGTCCTCCCACATCCCCGTTTCACTACTTTATTGTGTAAGTGCTGCCTCACCCAGGATCTCCCACGTGGTGTAAGTGTCAACCACCTCAAGTGGTCTATCATGAAGTGGTAGCCTTGGAAAAGCTTTCCCTACTTCCTGACAATATCCCTGTGTATATATGTCATTGTGATACATGTACAGGGAAGTTATCAGGGAATAGGAAAAGCTTTCCAAAGGCTACTGGCATTGGATGAAGTCAGCTATCAGAGGCTTATATCCAAGTGGACTTCCATCGATAAATGTCCTCATTTTTTCCCCTGCGGGGAGTAGAGTGTAAATTTCTTGGCTTGCCAAGGATATGAAAACAGCCCATTCATTAAAGTAACTTAGCTTTCATACTTCAAAGAAACAATTTCTCTGATGTCTTAGATAAGATACCAACTAGATATAAATGCCCTTAGCAGGACCTCTTGCAAATTGTTATGCCAAATTCAGAACTGCTTTTTATGTTTGCAAAGCAGGCACTTCAAATCTGAGTACTCTTGGTTAAAATTGTCAGGGCATGAGGCTGAGTGAGGACATACCAGATTTACCTGCCTTGGGGCACGACTAAGACTGGTTGGCTCTCGCTGAGCCATAAAACTTTTTATTATTTTTTCTGCATAGATTATGCCATGGAACCGTGTATCCTTCTGGGACTTCTGCTGCTTGTAAAATGGCCCAACATTTTTGTTGGCTCCAGTGCAGGGTGAGAATTGCTCATCACCCTTGCAGAACAACCGAAGACCTCTTTTGGGGTTCATTGACTAACCTGCGCTGGAGAGCAGTTAATAAGCCAGTGAAGGAAATGTTAACATTAAATTAAAATATGTGAAGGAGGATTCCTGTGAGCGTCAGCTAGGCTAGATGCAGTAGGTGCACTGAAAGTCAGAATTCAGGGAAAGGACCAAGTGCTTTGTTCTTTTCTGAGGCATGCAGAACTCATTATTGTTGATGGAAATGAAATCCACAAGGCTGAGTGCCTCAAATAAGTCAGGGGTTGGAAATCCTTTGGCTCAAGATTATTGGCCAAAGCCTTTCTGTAAAAAGAAGCTTGCTTACCATACTGCGAGAACATTTATTATAAATTACACATAAGTAAATAATATTTCATAAATATTATTATAATTATTTCATAAACGATCACCACACATCTTTCTATGTATAGTTTAATCACATTTTTTTCAAATCCAGCTTCTTAATGGTGAAGGTATGGATGGATTAAAACCAAATGCTTAAAATTTACTCCCATAGAATATGGAATTGGTCTTAGAAGAAAGTAATAAAGTAATATTTGGGCTGATAGTCGTGGTATAGACGTATCCTCTTGGTAGATCCTACTGAATTCTTAAGATTCTCAATGGTTATAACTGAGCCAGTTGGAGTAGCCAAAAGAGTGACAGAAAGTATAATATAGCAATGATAAATCAGGCCTTGCACTCTGCAGTCCCTGTGCCAAATCCCTATTAACTTCAGTCTTATTTGACATATAAAATTTAGTAGTATATAGTGTAACAAAATGGTTGTGCAGAATTTTATTTAGCCCTTTGTGTTGCAAAGACTAGAGTCACCTATTCCAAAAAATTTTTAAAGGTTTAGTGTAGCAGTATCCATATATTGCTTGGGAAGATTGTGTCTCGGAAACCCAAGAACAGGGTTCATAATAGAACGATCCCTGTGGAAAATGGAACAAGAACTAAAAAATATTTTGCGATCAAAGACAAGTCTGAGATTCTCAAAAGCAGGAGCCTGTTCATTTCAGTCTGGATGTCCAACTTTAAGGTGAAGTCATTATGCATCCAGTGGCTTCTCTATGGCCACCAAATGGCCTGCTTTTTCTATATATTACTATTCTGATTCCTGGAAGAGGCATTCTGGTCTGTTTGGGTAAGCATTTATTGGCCAGGCCAACAAGTCTGCTAGTCCCTGGGAATTTGTTGTGGTTGGGTTTGATCTATATGGCATCTTATTTTCTGATTACGTTTCTTCACGGTCACTGTGGCACAGGTGGAAAGAAGACAAAGACTCTCTTTATTTGAGAGCACATCTTTTGTGTCTGTGAATTTCAATGAAACTCAAGCTACCTTCTCTAGGTAAGACTTAACCTATTAACTTGTCTACCTCACAGTTGCAAACCATAGATTTCCCACAGGTAAGTGACAGAGCAGAGCCAATTTTAGGCAAAGGGTCAAGTTAGGCAATGAGGTTTTGTTATCAGGGTCATTCTTTCTTCTCAAACACAGAGCCATTTTATATTCTAGTAAATTAAAGACAGCGGTAGTGTGCTAGGAAGAGGATGTGACTTAGTGTCCGGAGATACCCTTATAGCACACCTGTAGATCAGTAACCTTAGGTAAATCCACAAGTTAGTCTGAGCTTTAGTTTCCTGACTGTAAAATGTAACGATCATATAAAGTTGTTTCAAGTAATGTATGAAGAGATGGGCACATGGTAGATCACTATTTAATATATACTTAAAAAAACCAGAGGTGGAAGGAGTTCCTCAGTGCTCCCTTTTCCAGATGTGAAAACTGAGGTTCAGACATGTGATTTCACTTAAGTCCAAGTGACCACTTAATTGCAGTCAATACTAAAACCCAGTTCTCCTAACTTCCCAGACCAATGCTGCTGCAAGTTCTCTCTAGGTTTCTACGCAATTCTCAAAACTTGCTCTTTAGAAAGAATGTGTGTATGTGTGTAAAGTTAAAGCTTTTAGTTTCTTTCAATGAACAAGATACACACACACACACACACACACATATACACATATATATGTATATGTGGACACCATCTTTCTTTTTTATTAATGTTTATTTATTTATTTTGAGAGAGAGAGAGATAGAGACTGATTGGGGGAGGGGCAGAGAGAGAGGTAGACAGAGGCTCCATGCTGTCAGTGCAGAGCCCGACTTGGGGCTCAAACTTATGAACTGTGAGGTCGTGCCCTGAGCTGAAACCATGAGTTGGACGCTCAACCAACTGAGACACCCAGGCTCCCCAAGACATAGTTTTATAATTATACTAAGAATTCCTAAAGTTCTTTTTTTTTAAAGAAAGAAAATATCTGATTCTTATTTGCTTTTAAGAGGGAATAAAAATTTTTATTTATTTATTTATTTTTTATTATTTATTTATTTTATTTTATTTTATTTTTTAAGATAGTTTATTGTCAAATTGGTTTCCATACAACACCCAGTGCTCTTCCCCACAAGTGCCCTCCTCCATCACCACCACCTCTTTTCCCCCCTCCCCCTTCCCCTTCAACTCTCAGTTCATTTTCAGTATTCAGTAGTCTCAAGTTTTGAGTTCCTCTCTCTCCCCAACTCTCTTTCCAAGAGGGAATAAAAATTAAATTGGCTAAATTACTAACTGTTCTTGAGGAACATGTGTTTTAATGGTAGTTCAAGTCTTAAAGAAGTGAAACTCTTCAGCTAGGTGTCCCTGGGCCTCCGGCAGTCACTGTGGCCACATTTTTGCCTCCTGTGGCTCTGAGATTGAGAGCAAAGCCAAGCCTCCTTACTGGCAGTCAGATGATGCAGACTGAACGGCCACAAAACCCAAGGTGATCTGGGCTCACCTGGCTAAACCCCACAGTCCAGAAGTATGCTCCATGCCACGCATTCCTCTGCCTTGTGAGCAGAACATGGCATGATGCAGTGGAAACTTTGTGTAATCCATTATGTTTTCAAATACCAAGGAACTGACTTTTAAGAAATGTTAAAGCACTAGATTCCAGCTTTCCTCGGCAGGATACCATTGGTTTGTCCACATAATTATCTGATTTGCTCAGGAGTGCAAGATGGCCGAAGCTTGTCTACCTTCTTCCACTCATGATTCCTTCACAAATACGTATTCTCTCTTTTGTGCAAAGCACCCTGGGAGATACAAAATGATGTTGGATGCACTCCTTCCTAGTTGAACCCATTTTCTTACTGAGATGAGAATGGAGGCCCCTTGAGGGCTGGAGTCTTGTCAATCTTATTCTCTGTTAGGGTTCAGAGTCTACAACAATATCTGACACAAACTAGGCACTCAGGAAATACTTGCGGAATGCAGTGATAGATACACTTACATGAGACATTAATCATAGCTAACATTCATGCTCAGTAGTTTTCTCAATGCTGCCTCATTGATCCTCACAACGCTGAGTTAGAAAGTATTTATATTCCCATTTTGGAGATGGGGAAACCAAGGCTTAGAGACTTGAGTGACTTTCCCAATGGTGACCTGGTGTTTTGCACCAATGTCATCTGGCTCTGAAGTCCATGCTCTTAGCCACTAGGCTCTGTTGCCCCATGTGTTATGTGGCCATGTTGCCTGGAGCAGAAGGCACTCATTCCATGGTTTTAGAACTAAAATCAAGGAATGTTTACAATGAAATCACATTTGTGATATAAACAACAAGCAAGTTAGACTGAAACAGATGTGGGACCAAAACTGCCCAGGAGTGATAGGAAGGACTTAAAAGGTGAAAAGCAGAGTTCATCTCCATTTGACTTCTAGGAGATGATCTTGAAAATCCTCTTTATAATATGATTATATTATAAATGTATACAACATTTTTAAAATTTTTCTTCTTTAACCCTATTTCATCATCTTAAAAAATTTGTGCGGGAGAGAATCCGGTCTTGTTTATACTTCTATTTACCCTCAGTGCGTGCATGGAAACTTTCCACTGATTTGAAAAGAACTGAGTTATCACCGGGATGGTAAGCTTGATTAACTGGGGAAGGCTAAGTACACCAAAATATCCTAGCCAAATTTGATTTCTGATAAGCTTTCCTCTTTCATGCATTTCTCCAATTTATCCCTTTCTTTGTAAAAATTCCCAAAGAAGAAGAAAACCCCACAATTTTCATATGAAATCATTTTTGATGTCTTCAGAGATTTCTCTAGGTTCTGGTCCAAGCCAGACTGTTGTTCAATTCTACCTACATTCTTCCTACACTTGAGGGATTTCAAAAAATGTACTTAATGATTTGGACTTGTTTTAATTTTCTCTAAGTTATTTATTTTCTCTTGGGGTTAAGAACATTTTGTAAATTTGCAAATACCAAAAGTATTTTGCACACAATGAATAGGCTGAAAAAAACAACCAGATCAGATTCAGACTATTTCCCCATGGAAAGGAAGTGCACAAAATAGGCAAATGATTAATTGAAAAACAAAGCAAAGGAACTAAAATATCCCCCTGAACTAGTTCCTAAGGTATGCTCTTTTTCCATTATGAAACACTAACTAGTCTGCACTGTTTGTTTTTTGAAGTAAAACTTTGATGGAAAAATTAATAAATGAATCCACTGTGTATTTCACACTAACATTAACATTCTTTTCTTGCCAAATATTTTGCTATGAGCTTAGGCATTCATGCTCGACACGTTTTCCAGCCTGTTCAGGTGTTCATCTTTCTTATTCCCATAAATATTCTACTAAATTTTCAATTGAAGGTCCTTAAAAGTTAAAACATTACCATATCTTCATAGAGATTGATAATAAAGGCAGATTTTCTTTTGTTGTCCATAAGAAATAATACAAACTCCTGGTTTGAATTTCACTCCATTAAGTACGGTCTCCACAGTATGAATATCTGATGTTGATAACTAAATCGTTTTTGGAAATGCTTGGTATCTGAAGAAGAGTGACAAACTATGCATGACTTAATCGATAAGTTGATAAATTGATTAAAATTGCTAAATAGACAAAATGACTGAAGTTGAAAAATAAATGTTTCTTAAGCACTATCTGCAAAGCCAACTTCGCATTTTTCTTTTTTAGTGTTTATTTGTTTTTGAGAGAGAGAGAGAGAGAGAAAGAGAGAGTGCTCACCGCGTGCGAGCATGGGGGAGGGGCATTGAGAGAAAGAGACACAATTCAAAGCAGGCTCCAGGCTCTGAGCTATCAGCACAGAGCCCAATACAGGGCTTGAACCCATGAACTGTGAGATCATGACCTGAGCCAAGGTTGGATGCTCAACCGAGTCACCCAGGTGCCTCTGCAAAGCCAACTTCAAGTTGAGATTTGCTATCTATTAAAAGAGGCAAGGATGTAGGGTCTTGGGATACAGACCTAGTTAGGGATGTGCTTCCTGTTACCTTGCCAGCAAATCATGGACAAGAACCAGTTCTTCTTAGCTTGTTGTTCTTTCTAGCTTACAATAACTGGGCAAGAATTTGACTTTCACACCCAAATCAGTTCCTCAGTGTAACTGACACCTTCCAACGGCAAGCAGTGCCACCATAGAATATTACTCTTGGCTTATGCTGGAGTTAACACAAACGTTTCTTTCTCTGGATCACATCTTGCTGGGGAAACATGCCCTGTGCCTGAAAGATCTAATTATATTTGCATAAGTCAAACTTAAAAATGTTGATAGACTTTTTATGAGTCCTTTATGTCGAGGACTCAGGAGACTAAAAGAGATATGACTAACATTTGAGAAGCAGCAGTAACAATAGTAGTTAAAGTAACAAGAACGATGAAAGTGCTAGTTAATATTTGCTGAATTTCTTCTCCCTGGGCACTGTGCTAGGCACTTTACATGCGATAAGGACTTTATTTTCTAGAATAAACCAAAACTCAGAGAGGTGAAATAACCTCAGTTCCTGAGGTGGACCTGAGATATGATTTTTCTGTAAAGTTTAGCATAATTTACCATGTGGAATGTTCTTTAGGAGGGGAAATTTTTGTCTATCATTTCAATTTCCCACTTCTTATTGGATAAATTTTCTTCTCTGGGTTTAAAAACGATATAATCTGGGGCACCTGGGTGACTCAGTCTGTTAAGCATCTGACTTCGGCTCAGGTCATGACCTCACAGTTCATGGATTCAAGCCCTGTGTTGGGCTCTGTGCTGACAGCTGAGAGCCTGCAGCTTGCTTCAGGTTCTGTATCTCTCTCTCTTTCTGCCCCTCCCCTGCTTGCCCTCTGTCTCTCTCTCTCTCTCTTGAAGATAAATAAACATTAAAGAAAAATAAAAGCTATACAGTCTAATTTTTATTTTTAAGGTGGCTGCTCTTCACTTAAGCCCACTGTCATACTTATCTTTCTATTGAGTTCTGAAATTCTTTAACGTCCATATTTTTCCCTGAACCAGATAGTAATTCAGTATATTCTCCCGTAACTTTGTTTTCTCCCCCCACCATTACCCCACATCTAATGCTGATATTTTCTAGAATAATTCTGGGTTACTGAGGGCATATATCATCTTTTTCTTTGCTTTTATCCTGCCCTTTTATTTATTTATTTTAATGTTTTATTTATTTTTGATACAGAGAGAGACAGAGCACGAGAGGGGGAGGGGCAGAGAGAGAAGGAGACACAGAACCAGAAGGCTCTGAGCTGTCAGCACAGAGCCCGAAGCGGGGCTCGAACCCACGAACATGAGATCTGACCTGAGCCGAAGTCAGAGGCTTAACCGACTGAGCCACCCAGGTGCCCCTATCCTGCCCTTTTAAAAACCACTTACATAATGTTTAAGTCTTCTATGTCTTGACTGATTCGCTTTTGTCTTCTTGCTCTATCAGACAGAAAGAGATGTGCTAAAGTCTCCCACTAGGATGGTAAATATGTTATTTTTTTTCTTTTAGATTTTTTCAAGTTTTGCATTATAGATTTTGAATCTCTGTGAACAAGAGGATTCCAAAGGCAAATAAATATGTATTCTAGTGAGGTGAATCTTTACCATTATGAAAGGTTTCTTTTAGTAAAGCTTCATTTTCTTTAAATTTTTTTTTAATGTTTATTTATTTTTGAGAGAGGGAGAGAGGGAGTGTGAGCCGGGAGGTGCAGAGAGAGAGGGAGCAGACTCCAGGATCCGAGCTGTTGCACAGAGCCTGATGCAGTTCTTGAACTCATGAACCATAAGATCATGACATGAGCTGAAAATAAGAGATAGATGTTTAAGTGACTGAGCCACTCAGGCGCCCCAGGTTTTTTGGTTTTAATTTACACTTTTTATATGAAAGAAAGTGCAGTTGACCCTTGAACAATGTGCCAAGGGCACTGACCTGCCCTGAAGAGCTGAAGATTTGCAGACAACTTTTGCTTTCCCAAGAACTTAACTACTAATTGCCTGCTGTTCACTGGAAGCCTTATCCATAACATAAACTGTGGATTAACACATATTTTGTATGTTATAGTATACATAATATTTTTACAAAAAGATAAGCTAGAGAAAATGTTACAAAAAATAATGAGAAAATACACGTACAGGATTGTACTCTATTACTGGAAAAAAAAATCTGTAAAGAAGTGGACCTGTGGCATTCAAACCTTTGTTGTTCAAGGGTCCACTGGAGTAGGGAAAACAGTTCTGTGTTCTCAGCTTCTGTTTTTGGTCTCCAGTTTTTGGCTCAAGGATCATCAGCCTCTAAAGCTCTAAGGATCACCTTTTATGAGTTCTTTGGTATTGCTAAATGCTCCTGGTGAGCCTACTGTACAGACCAGGATAATGGGAGAAATTTTGGGAAAATAGAAATTGGTGAAAGGAAGGAATGAATGATAAAAGAGATAAAGGAGAGAGAAATAAAAGAAGCCACTATAGGAAAGAGAAAGATTGGAAGATAGTATTTTGTGGCAAGAAATGTGTGATGATTGCACTTCAGCGGTGTGGAGTACCCCATTAAAGACAGCACCATTATATTAAATTATGTTATGATAAAAGGACATTTCAGGAATATCAGATTATTGAATTATGAGAGGTACAAATCGTTTAACTCTTAAGGGACATGGGTTGTGTGAAAATCTGCTTTTTCCTGGCTCTGCAACCTTAACTTCTTTAAACTGTCATTTCCTCATCTGTAAAGTGAGCACCTTAATAAAGCCACCTCATAAGGTGAGTCTGGAGATTAAAGACAGAAAATCAATATTCGTAGTTGAGATTTTGGTACATTCTAAGTCCTCAGGAAGTGTTACCTACTTCCAATGTTATTATTGTTGTAACTATTATTTTTGGCATACTAGGTCAGCAACAAAAAGTTACAAGCCTGTTTTAAGTCAGCCCTAACTAGAGATTGTATCTCACTCTAGCAGCTACAAGCGTCAATGAGAAGTTTAATGAAGAACTAGTCGTCACAAAATTTAAATTATGTCTATTTATATCTGGTTTCTTCTTTTTTCCCCCTAAGTCTGCTAAGAATGGAAAAGAGCTTTGCTGGAATAAGTTTTGTTTAATAGGTTTAAAGGACCATTGATTTCTAACTTTGAGATGTTCTAACTTTAAATGTGATTGTAGAATATGACCTGTGTGTGTGCTATCATTGTTTTTCATGTGAAGTTGCACTGGCTTCTTATATGGATAAAGTAAGTTATAGTTATTAGAATATATTTATTAGATTATATAGATTTATTAGATTATATATTATATTAATTTAATTAATATTGATAATATTTATATTAATTATAATTATGATACATGTTATAATATTACTTATAACATATTTATTAGAATTTTATTTATTAGCATTATTATATTTATATATATTGCTGTAGGAATGACATTTACCCACCAAGCCTTATAATGTACAAACCAGTACTATAATCTTTAGCTCACTATCCATAATTTCTGACTTGAATTTGTGACTTCCTGTGACCTTTGTCTCTACGGGTGTATTTTTAATAAACTTAATTACAGTAGTCCCCCGTTTTGCTTTCTCTGGCCAACTGTGGTCCAGAAACAGATGATCCTCATTCTGACATATGGTCAGAAGGCCAATAGGAGCCCAATACTATGTCACAAAGCGTGTGACATTTACCTCACTTCATCTAATCATGTAGGCATTTTAGCATCTCATCTCCGCACAAGATGAAGGGTGGGTGAGAGAGAGACCACATTCACATACTCTTCATTAAGTATATTGTTATAATTGTCCTATTTTGTTATTAGTTATTGTTGTTAGTCTTATTGGTGCCTAATTTACAGATTAAAGTTTATCATAAGTATACGTGTGAAGGAAGAAACAGAGGATGTACAGGGTTCAATATTATTCGTGGTTTCAGGCGTCCACTGGCGATCTTGGAACGTAGTCCCTGTGGATAAAGAGGAACTGCTGTGTTTTAACAGATTTAATTAGTAAAGCAAGTACAGAGAGCAAATACAGCATTCCAGAAATAACTGTGTGTCTTTATGAGATATTTTACAAGAAACGTAATTCTGTAAAAATTCCTTTAGGTCATCAGAATATATACTAGGGGCACCTATGTGGCTTAGTCGGCTAAGCTTCTGACTCTTGATTTCAGCTCAGGTCATGATCTCACAGTTCATGAGTTTGAGCCCCATGATAGGCTCTGTGCTGACAGCATGGAGCCTGCCTGGGATTCTCTCTCTCCTTCTCTCTCTGCCCTTCCCCTGCTCCTGCTTGCGTTCTCTCTCTCTTTCTCAGAAGTAAATAAATAACCTTTAAAAAAGTATATACTATTATTCCAGAGTGGAAGGTTATTGTTCCTTTTTTGCCAGAGTACATGGGGAGCACGGGCTTCATAAAAGCCAACAGCTGCTCTCTGCATGACCAAGACCATAACCTGAATCATTTATTACAAATTCTCTTTCCAGCATACACCATTGCTGTACAAAATTAAAATACTTATATAACACCAAAACCCCCACAAAAAAACCAACCTAGTAAGTCCTACACTAGATGTAAACCCTTTAAATAGTCTCTGGATATGAATACTACTCAGAAACTAATAAAGAGTATTTGCCTTATTGGATGGTATGCTAAAAAGCTATTTTTGTTGGATTGTGAAAATTCATTAAAGTCTCTATATGAAAAGCAGTAAAAGTGTACTATCTATTAAAAGTTACCTATTTGCTGATTTTGTCCACCATTTTCAGATATGAGCTTTAGCATTTCAACAAAATTAATAACCCCTTATTTTGGGTCACCAATTCTTTGCAGATTATTATTCCCCAGACATCTCCCTGGCCCAAGTCTTACTGCCAAACTAATTCTTTAAGAAACAGTAATCATTGTGAATAGGTGTAATAGCGCCGTAAAGTCATATGAGGTAGATGGAGCTGCCAGTGTTTGATAAATTAAAAAGACAAATGCATGGTTTATATGGAAAAGAGTAAATGAATGTCCCTAAGACGTAGTACCTTTACCCTTCCACCTGCCAGAAATATCACCTTTGGTGGTTGTGGGGAATGCCAATTATTGAAATAATTAAGTGATTATGAGAGAAATCCTTAGACTAAAATATTGAAGAATGAATCAATGTGTTAATATCTATCCTGTGTATGACATTTCCATAGTTTCTGTGGGAGGTAAAGATATGTTTAAGGCACAGTTACTATATCTAAAGACTTCACAATTTGATTCATAAAGCAGTATTTGATAAAGAAATAATAGAGTTTTGGAGTAGGAATCAAATAGAGAAGTTTTTATAACTGGAAGAAACCTTAGAGATCACCTAGCCTAACCTTCATGATTAAAAAATAATTTAGTGAGGAGCACCTGGATGGCTCAGTTGGTTGAATGTCTGACTCTTGATTTCAGCTCAGGTCACGATCCCAGCGTCTTGGGATTGAACCCCCCCCACCTCTGCATTGGGCTTGGAGGCTGCTTAAGACTCTCTGTCTCTCTTCTTCCTTTACCCCTCTTCCCTGCTCATTGCTTTCTCTCTCTCTCTATAAAATAAAATAAAATAAAATAAATTTAGTGAGACTTTAAAATGGGTTGACTCCTTATAACTGTAACTTATATGACAGGCTCATTCCTATCTTTTTTATTTTCTCCCTTCACACTGAGCACTTTGGTTTCAGTTGACTATATATATCAATTCATAATTGAATTATGAGTAAGAAGTTTCAGTCTATATGTTGAAATCCTAATCCTCAAGGCAAAAGCATCAGGTGGTGGGGTAGTTGGGAGGTGATTAGGTTACAGGGTGGGGTTCTCAAGAATGGAACGAGTGCCCTTACAGAAGGGATCTCACAGAGCTCCCATCTCTTCTTTTGTCATCTACCAAAGCTGTCTTTTTGCGTTGGAAAGCTTTTGGATTTAGATCTCTCTGCAAACTTAAAAGGGGGGTGAGTGAGTCAAGTTCAAGCGTCAGAATGCTAGGTCTTTCGTTGCCATAGCTTATAGCCCCTTCATTCAGCCAAAGGAAGGATTCTGCTCAGTGGGATGGTTAAGGTGTTTCTGGAAACAGGGTGACAAATGTTCAGGAAGGCCAAGGTTTAAGAGCAGTTTCAATAATCCTGCTGTTCGTAGTCTGAGAAGCAGGGGAATGACAGCCTGTCACTCTTTGGCCATATTTTAAGTTGAAGTTCATGGACTTCAGAGATCTGGCAACTTTCTGAATATACATGAAATCATTTTCCTTCTGGAGACAGAGTGTCTAGCTTTGTCCATTTTCTCACCCATGTCTGTTATCCCCCCAAAGTTAAGAACTACTCATTTCCCTAAGGCCTGGAAATATGCTAAAGTGAAATCTCACTTTATCTTGTGACAAAAAATAAAGCTCAAACACTTTATTTATTTATTTTTAACTTTGTTCTTAATAATTTATCTTTTTAAAGTTTATTTATTTATTTTGAGAGAGAAATAGAGAGAGTGCAGAGGAGGGGCAGAGAGAGGGAGAGAGAGAATCAGTATGCTCTGAGCTGTCCACACAGAGCCCAACCTGGGGCTGGAACCCTGAAAACGTGAGATCATGATCTGAGCGGAAATTAAGAGTCCAATGCTTGACCGAGTGAGCCACCCAGGCGCCCCTCAGACACTTCATTTATTAATTCATAAAAACAAACATTGAGGATAAGATTGCAAAGCAGCAGGACTTTGAGGAAAATGGTTAGCCAATTTCGTTCCTTTTCTCTCTACAAGGGAGAGTCTAAGGAGGTTTCCAGACTCACAGGCCTTTCGGGGCAGAGCCTACTTGCCTCTCCATCCAGCACCCACCAGAGCCTAGCCATTTAGAACTCTCCAACCAAGACGGGCCCAGTGAACTGTCAAAGATGAATAAGAGCAAATCTAAGGGTCTCACAGGTGGGGGGGAATAACAGGCAGAAAAACTAGAGCACAAGTCCAGTACAAAAGAATTGTGGGAAGAGCAAAAGAATGATTAAAAACAAACCGAACCAAAACAGGAAACTGCATTAACGTGCAGCAGATACAGGCTCATTTGAATTTGACAGCACGATTTCTGACTTAAACAACCCAGCCAGGAACTGAAGAGAAGGATACGGTGGTTGTTGATGCCTGGATTGATAACTTGCTATCAGCTTCAAGGACAAGCTCAAAGCACATAGGGAAACCCTGAGTGTAGGTGGCTGGGGAAGCGACCAGGACCCCAGATGCAGGGTGAAGTCAAGGACTGGGAGGGCTTTGTTGGCCGTGCTCCCAGGAACCGAACAGGCGCGTGCGCACAAGGGAGGCCACGCCCATTGGGGTTTCCCTTCAAGTCCTCTGCGGAACTGTCACGTGTTCCTCTGCCACTCAGGTCTGCAATTGGTAGGGTGTGGCCTCCTCCCCGGTGCCTGGTAGAGGACCGTCACACGTGCTCTCCAGGGATCTCCGTGTTCAAATGCGTGCCACCCTGAGAGGCCTTCAGCTTCTAGGTGGTCGTGGTCGCCTCTGCCAAGCGCTGTGCCGTCAGCCCTGCTCACATCCAAGACCTTCCTCCCCCGAAGGGGCGAACAGTGAGGCACAGGGCCAGGCCGTGGCTCTCGGAGTTGGTGCCGGCCTTCGACTGTGGCCTCAGGAGCCTGAAGAGCGGCGGCGGCGGGAAGCCGGGGAGCGGGCTGACCTGAGCCAGAGCTCCCGACCGCTGGGCGCCGGGGCCTGCGGTGTGGACGAGGATCTCGGGCGGTTGTCGCGGAGGCTCGCCTCACGTGCAGTAGATGGTGGCCTGGTTCGCCTGCCTCCAGGTCCACCTTCGAGCTGTTCCCCCGCCTCCCCTCTCCGAAGCACTCAGCCTGCGGGCCCTTCGCCCTGGGAGGGCCAGGCCACCGCCACCGCCCCCGCTACGCGTGCCCAGCTTGAGACCGGTGGGTGAAATCGGCTTGCGGGCTTGGGGATCCCGCAGGGTGCTGCCCTGGGGACTCCACCTAGGCGTCCTGTCCCAGGGGAGCACAGCCAGGACACCTTTGATAGATAAGCTTCCTTGAAACCATCGCTGAGGTTCGGGACCAGCTGCAGCCTCCCTCTAGCCGGACTCTTCAAAGTGGCTGGGGCACGGGGGACATTGTTTTGTTTCATTGAGAGAGAATCCCAAGCTGGCCCCCCACCGTCAGTGCACAGCCCCATGCAGGGCTCAAACCCTCCAACCCCTGACGTCATGACCTGGACAGAAGTCTGATTCTTAACCGACTGGGCCCTCCAGGGGTCCAGTGGCTGGGCAATGTTTTAAGCACCTAAAAACGTTTAAGAAGCTGGCGACAGCCTTCTCACAGTTACTGCTGGCTGCCACAGGGCAGGGCCTGTGCCTCCAGGCTGGGACTAGCTGGGTGCTTCATCCATTATCTGCAAAGCAGCCAGGAGGGGTGAGAGGTGTGAAAGAAACATTTCTAACACTGAAGAAAAAATGTAGGCAATGTGGATGTATGATTTGAGGATCCCTCCCATGGCAATAATTGGAATTTCTAAAGTGAAAGAGGCCAGATGGAAGAGAAGCGGAATTAAATTCTACAAACACGTTATCTGAAGTAAATAAATTCCTGAGATTGTGAATTGTTAAGGGCTGCCCAAGTTACAGGCTTTACTGATGAGAAAAGACACAAACCTGGGCATATAATAATAAAGTCCTGGAACTTCATCTTTTTATTTTTTAATGTTTTAAATTTGTTTTTGAGAGAGACAGAGTGTGAGTGGAGGAGGGGCAGACACACACACAGAATCAGAAGCAGCTCCAGGCTTTGAGCTGTCAGTACAGAGCCCCATGTGGGACTCACACTCAGGAACCATGAGATCATGACCTGAGCCGAAGTTGGACACTAAACTGACTGAGCCACCCAGGTGCCCCAGTCCTGGAACTTTAAAAATGAACAAACTATAATAATAGAAAATAATGAAGAGAATATAGTAAGCACCTAAAATAAGATATCATTGGCCTGAATGATAGAGTGAAAGACATATGTGAGCATAAATAAGAATTCAGAATATATCAACTGTACACCTTAAAAAAAGTCCTTGTGAA
Source organism: Helogale parvula (assembly GCA_004023845.1). NCBI lineage: Eukaryota > Metazoa > Chordata > Mammalia > Carnivora > Herpestidae > Helogale > Helogale parvula. Next base: position 7,217 of record PJEM01015977.1, on the reverse strand, counting down.
AATGTCAATAAATGAACCACAACGGAAATCTTAAGATGGAGAAGATAAAGAGGCAAGGCAACAGTGGTGAGCAACCTCTCCTTTGTCCCCTCTTCCTTTCTTCCTTTCTTCTTTCCTCCCTTCCTGTTTCTATGTATATATCTATCTGAATAAAATTTATTACCTTGAAATGTGATCTGTAAGTAATATGCAAGGTTTTTGAAACAGGAAGAATATGCTTTAGAAATTCCCTCCCTCCTTCCCTTCCTTCCATCCTTCCTTTCTTCCTTCCACAACAAGTCTCAAGAACAAGGAATAAACCTCGTACTGAAGAATTCGACCCTAGTGAACGTGGCATTTCTCCTGACCTGTAAGTGCCTCTTTTCTTTGTTTTTAAACCACTTTGTTGAGTATACATATTGAGTATACAACTTGATCAGTTTGGAAGTACACACTTGTGAAACCATCCACATAATCAATACATAAACCCATTCATTGCCTCTAAGTTTCCTCTGCCCTTTTAATGTTTATTTTTTTATGTTTGTGATTTTGGGATCATGTGATATTTGTTCTTTTGTGTCTGGCTTATTTCCCTTAAGGTAATATCTTCTTGGTTCATACATAGTGTCACATATGACAGGATTTCCCTCTTTTTAAAGGCCGTATAATATTCCATTGTATTTATGTACCATATTATCTATGATATTGTACCATATGTACATATGTGCATATGTACCATATTATCATATTGTCTGTCAGTGAACATATGGATTGCTTCCATGTCTTGACTATTGTGAATAATGCTGCAATGAAAATGGAAATACAGATTATCTCTTTGATATATGCACAATTTTAATTCTTCTGGAAGTATGCTCAAACATGAGATTGCTGGATCTGTGGTAGTTCTATTTTTAATTTTTTGAAGACTTTCCATACTATTTTTCATAGAGGTTGCATCAATTTACATTCCCAGCCACAGCGCAGAAAGATTCCATTTTCTCCACATCCTCACCAACAATGCTATCTTTTGTTTTATTGATAATAACATTTTTTTGATAGGCATCCTGACAGGTGTGCGGTGATACCTCATTGTGGTTTGGGTTTGCGGGTCTCTGATGATTCGTGCTGCCGAATGCATTTTCATATACCTGTTGACCATCTGTATGTCTTTTTTGGAGAAATGTCGATTCGGATCCTTTGCCCATTTTTAAATTAGGCCACTTGAGGTTTTTGTTTTGTTCCCTTTGTTGTTTCTATTGAGTGGTTTGAGTTCCTTATATATTTTGGATATTAACCTTTTATCAGATATATGGTTGGCAAATATTTCCTTCCATTTTGTAGGTTGCCTTTTCACTTCGTAGATTTTTTTCTTTGATGTGCAGAAGTAGTTTAGTTTGAAATTTTTAATATTTACTATGCTGATGAATTAATACTTACCATGCTAACTCAGAAAAACCTAGGAATTGGTGATTGTGGAGAGGGTGGGAAGTTGAAGCACTCCATGGTTCTCTCTGGGGGCAGAAGGTCAAAGAGGGGAGGAGGAAGGGGATGAACATATTCTATGGGCCTCATCTTTAAAAAAATTTTTTTTAATGTTTTTTGTTTATTTTTGAGAGACAGAGAGAGAGAGACAGTGTGAGTAGAGGAGGGTCAGAGAGAGAGAGGGAGATACAGAATCTGAAGCAGACTCCGGGCTCTGAGCTGTCAGCGCAGAGCCAGATGTGGGACTCGAACCCACAAACCTGGAGATCATGACCTGAGCTGAAGTTGGCCACTTAACCAACTGAGCCACCCAGGTGCTCCTCTATGGGCCTCATCTTACTGGGGTTGAGAGAAAAGTAGAGGTGCAGCAGAACAGCTAGGTAGGGACATAGTTGACAGCCAGTGTAGACTGGGCTACAAATAAAATGTAGCTGTATGCTATTTACAAGAAAATACAACCTCACTTAGGCAGTGTTAACAACGAAAATGAAAGATTGAACATGTAGATATGAGACAAACTCAAATTAAAAGAAAAAAAAGGAGTGTGTAGTGAAACTTCATTGCTGTTATGTGGTCCAGTCACATAATAACTACAAGGATAGAAGGTCTTCATAGCAGGATTATAGGCTGCGCTGGGTCACCATGACCTCTGAAACAAGAATCTCTTCTTGTCTAAAGGTAAAAACCAACCAGGATACCTGATGTAATGTGGATAGTGTTTCAGTGAATATCCGAACATTCGAGAACAGAGTTCCTAGAACATATATGGCTTGAATGCATGCTAGTTAAACTGTAAAGACTTATATGGAGAGTAGCTCATAAAATGCCTTTCCCAAAAGGAGGGCATTCTCTGGCCATTCTATATAAGCCCTAGAACATCTATTTTGTGGTATATGAGTGTAATTTGTTTTATGCAACAAATGACAGTATTGATAACAGACAAGGTCGGGGCACCTGGGTGGCTCAGTCGGTTAAGCGTCCGGCTTTGGCTCAGGTCAGATCTCACAGTTCATGGGTTTGAGCCCCGTGTTGGGCTCTGTGCTGACAGCTAGCTCAGAGCCTGGAGCCTATTTCAGATTCTGTATCTCCCTCTCTCTCTGACCCTTCCCTGCTCGCACTGTCTCTCTCTATCTCTCAAAAATAAATAAAGCATTAAAAAAATTTTAAAAAAATCCAGACAAGGTCAAATTTAAAGTTAAATGAACTGAAGAGTTACATTAGATAATAATAAAAGAAACAGTTCATGAAGACTATATTACATTTATAAATTTGTTTGTACCAAACAACATAGCAGCCACGAAGCAAAATATTTTAGGAATGGAGGCAAAATTAAAAAAAAAATTAACGTGGAAAGCAAAATATTCCTCTTCCAGAACTGGACAAGTCTAGTTGAAAAAAGAAGGACAGATAGGAAAGAATGATATAATCAATAAAATTTATTTAATAAATGTATAGGAAACCAATATTTTTCTAAGGGAGTATAAATATTTCTTTGCATGTGTTCGCAGAATATTTATAAAATATGTCTTTTCTTCTACTGTACTTGGTCTCAGAAAATCTCAATAGTTTTTAGAGTAAAATTTTAGTTGTTCAGAATCTCTGATCAAATTTAGTAAAATTGAAGTAAAATAATAAAAAGTTGGCCTAAAAGTTTAGTCTTTTTGGAAATGAATAAGCATGCTTCTAGATAACTTTTCGATCAAATAAAATATTAAAAGGGAAACTACAAATTATATTGAAAACAGTGAAAAAGAGGACATTTCACATCTAACTAAACTTTTGGAATCCATTAAAATCTGATCAGAGGAAAATATTTTCAAGGGAAAATATTTAGCTTTTAATGCCATCATTAGTAAAAGAAGAAAACCAAACAGATGGAATGAAGACTCCACTTAAGAAATTAGAAAATGAAAAACAACGTATAACAAAATCATTTTATAATGAATAAAATCTGAAAATAATGAATAACAAACAAAAATTAGGGAAAAGGATAAATGAATCCAAAAGTAATATCTAATATAACCATAAAATAGATGAGGACCTACAGTCCTGAATAAGGAAAAGAGTTAGAAAAAAAGGTAAGGGGCGCCTGGGTGGCTCAGTCGGTTAAGTGTCCCCCTTTGGCTCAGGTCATGATCTCACAGTCCGTGGGTTCGAGCCCCTCATCGGACTCTGTGCTAACAGCTCAGAGCCTGGAGCCTGCTTCAGATTCTGTGTCTCCCTTTCTCTCTGCCCCTCCCGCACTCACTTTCTGCTTCTGTCTCTCAAAATAAAATAGACATAAAAAATTAAAAAGAAAGAAAATGGGTAATATTAAGAATAAGAAAAGAATTAATTAAAGAGAAAAGTTTAAAATAATTCTAATTTAAGGGTGCATGTGCCTTGATGGCTCAGGCAGTTAAGCATCCAGCTCTTGGTTTCAGCTCAGGTCATGGTCTCACAGTTTGTGGGTTTGAGCCCCACTTTGGGTTCCGTGCTGACAACACAGAGCCTGCTTGAGATTCTCTCTCTCTCCCCCATGCCCCTCCCTACTCATGCACATGCGCGCGCGCGCGCTCTCTCTCTAAATAAATAAATAAGTAAATAAATAAATAAACTTTATATATGAAAAAAGATGCATATAACGCCAGGGTAATAAATTTGAAAAACCTAGAAACAAATAATTTTCTAGCAAAATAAAAGAGTAGATTAAAAGTGACCTAAGAGTAGCTTAAATCTTTGAGTTAGCATAGGAAAGATGATTTAGCATTGAGAAAGCACTGTGATCAGATCTTTCATAACCAAGATTTAGCTAATCTTTAAAGAGTGGATAATTATACACTTTATTTGAACTGTTGAAGGAAATCTTTCAAATTTATTTTATCAAACTAAAATCATTTAAAAACAAGACCTGTTAAAGATGGCTAACAAATAAAACCATATATCATTCTTTCTAAGGAATGTGGAGGGCAGTTCTTAATAAATTTTATCAGATAATATCTACAATGCATTTTCAGAGCAGATTTCCCCTCCTAGATTTTTCGGAGTTGTTGAATATCAGGAAATCTGTCAACATAATCTGTTGTGTCAACACATTAAAGAAAAAAATGTAATCATGTCAGTAGATGCTTAAAACTTGTTTGGTAGAAACAATTAGCTATTTCTAATAAAAATTTTTTTTGTAAAAATTTTTTAAATGTTTATTTATTTTTGAGCGAGAGAGTTGAGTGCAAGTGGGGGAGAGGCAGAGAGAGGAGACACAGAATCTGAAGCAGGCTCCAGGCTCTGAGGTGTCAGCACAGAGCCCAACTAGGGGCTAGAACCCATGAACTGTGAGATCACAACCTGAGCTGAAGTCCGGCAGTTAACTGACAGAGCCATGTAGGCACCCCACGCCTCTTGATTACAGCTCAGGCTGTGAACTCACAGTGGTGAAACTGAGCCCCACGTCAGGCTCCATGCTGAGAGCACCAAGTGTGCTTAAGACTGTCTCTCTCCCTTTCTCTCTACTTCTCTCCTGCTCCTCTGTCTCTGTCTCTCTCTCTTTAAAATGCATAAATAAACATTTAAAAACAAGAAAAGAAAAAGAAAAAGCTAAGAACCTTGATATGACTAAAGATCTCAGAAAAACAATAGACAAACATTCAATTTAGAACAAAATATTTGTAACTGATTTGTCCAAAGAGCCAAATATTTGATTAAAAAAAATAAACGATTCAATTGAAAAATGGGCAAAGAATAGTGAATATATGTGGCCAACAAATTTATAAAAAGATTCCCAAGGAGCACCTCGGTGGTTCAGTTTGTTAAGTGTATGGCTTCGGCTCAGGTCCTGTTCTCACGGTTCATGAGTTTGAGCCCTGCATCAAGCTCTCTGTTGTTAGCACAGAGCCTGCTTCAGATCCTCAGCCCTCCCCTCTGTTGTCCTTCTCTTCACTTACTCTGTCTCTCTCAAAATAAATAAACTTAAAAAAAAGTTCTCAAACTCATTATCAGCAAGGAAAATTCAAATGAAAGTAAAAATAAAATGTCATTTTACATCAGACTGACAGCAAGGGGAAAGAACTGTGATAACTCTTACTGGTGCTAGTTGAGGGAAAGAATTGCTCTCATGGCTGGTAGAAACATGAGGTGTTACAGGTTTTGGCACATCTGTCTGCCAACATCTATTAAAGTTTTAAAATATGTATACTTTTCGGCTCTGCAGTTCCAGTCCTGGGACTCTTTCCCATAGAAAGGAAGGCACCAGTATGCAAGGCCATATGTTTGTAGAGGCAAAACCTCATTAGAAATAATGAATAGTGCTATATCTCTTAACTTGCAGTGATTTCCACAAAGTATTTTTGAGAAAGAAGACCAAGACGTGGAAAGGTTAAGGTCCTCTTTTGTAAAATGACCAATAAGACTCATATATAGACATAGTTACATGTGCATTTCTATATAGAATTACATGGCTAGGGATTATATGGGAAGTTAGGCTAATGTGAGAAATGGAGAGAAAGAAGATAGTTACCTAAAGGAAACAATTCCTTCTCCACCTCAAAGGATGAATACTAGCCACGGTTGAGGATATAAAATTGCATGATATTGACTGTGAATTAAATTCCCAACAATGAGGAGCGCCTGGGTGGCTCAGTCAGTCAGGCATCCGACTTCGGCTCAGGTCGTGATCGCGCAGTTCATGAGTTCGAGCCCTGTGTTGGGCTCTATGCTGTCAGCTCAAGGCCTGGTACCTGCTTCAGGTTCTGTGTCTCCCTCTCCCTCTGCCCCTCCCCCACTTGTTCTCTGTCTCTGTCTGTGAATATTTGTCAGTGAGGTATGAGAATTGGAGGGCTAGTGGTTCGTATATGGAGTGTGATGTTTTGAGAGAGTTTTAACACCTAGTGGATACTTTAGAACATTTTTTAAAAAGTTTATTTATTTTGAGAGAGAGAGGGAGGAGCAGAGAGGGAGAGAATCTTAAACTGACTCTGCACTGTCAGCACAGAGCCGATGCGGGGCTCGAACTCACAAACCGTGAGATCATGACCTGAGCTGAAATCAAGGGTTGGACACCTAACTGACTGAGCTACCCAGGCATTCCTAAAACAATCTTCTTTTTTTTTTAATTTTTAAAAATTTTTTATTTTTAAATATTTATTCATTTTTTTCTTATTAAAATTTTTTCTGTTTATTTATTTATTTTTTTAACATATGCAATCATTTTCCATCATTTATACTACAGTAGTTACAATTACACTCCAAACAGAAAAGCAAAGTAAAAAATCAAAACCCCAACTTCTATTTCATGTAATTAGACTTATACAGAAATTAGAAGGTTAAGTAACAACTAGTTAATCACCTAATTTCACAGCTATCTGAAGTGACGATAGTTATATAGCAGCTTATCTATGATACATTCAAGATACATGATACAATTTATTACTTGCCCATAAGCTACAACACAGCCTGCTTAATACCTTTCCTTAAATTCCACCTCTATACTACAGTATACTTGAGGTCCATGCAAAAAAGTAGCTACCTTTTATATAGGAAATGGATGATTAAGTTTTTGGTGTTGTAAAAGCAACTTCATTTAAACATAACCACCCTCACCACCAAAAAAAGAAGAGGAAAAAAAAAAGTAAAGAAAATAATAAGGGAAAAACCCAAGACACACTTCCTAGGGAAAAAAAAATTTTAAAAAAAACCCAGCATGTAATTTCTGTCCTTGACGAAATGTATTAAATAAGCAAACACCACCAACAAGCAAAATAAGTACTACAATGTAAAAACAT
>PJEM01015976.1:0-27713 GCA_004023845.1 Helogale parvula | reverse complement strand
CTCTGTTAAGTTTCTCCTGTTAGACCTATGAGTGCAAACATATGGTATCTGTCCTTCTCCCCCTGACTTATTTCGCTTAGCATGACACCCTCGACGTCCATCCACTTTGCTATGAATGGCCAGATTTCATTCTTTCTCATTGCCATGTAGTACTCCATTGTATATATAAACCACATCTTCTTGATCTATTCATCAGGTGATGGACATTTAGGCTCTTTCCATGATTTGGCTATTATTGACAGTGCTGCTATGAACATTGGGGTACATGTGCCCATGTGCATCAGCACTCCTGTATCCCTTGGATAAACCCCTAGAAGTGGTATTACTGGGTCATAGAGGAGTTGTATTGATAGTTTTTTGAGGAACCTCCACAGTTTTCCAGAGCAGCTGCACCAGTTTACATTCCCACCAACAGTGTAGGAGGGTGCCCGTCTCTCCACACCCTCGCCAGCATCTATAGTCTCTTGATTTGTTCATTTTAGCCACTCTGACTGGCGTGAGGTGGTATCTCAGTGTGGTTTTGATTTGTATTTCCCTGATGATGAGTGAGGCTGAGCATCGTTTCATGTGCCTCTTGGCACATTATAAATGTCCTTCTTCATCTTTTATTACTGCTTTTACTTTAAAGTTCAGTTTGTCCAATGTAAGTATGGCTACTCTGGCTTTCTTTTGACTACGAGTTGCATGGTAGATATTTCTCCATCCCCTTACTTTCAGTCTGAAGGTGTCTAAAATGAGTCTCTTATAGACAGCAAATAGATGGATTTTGTCTCCACTTTGGAAAACAGTTGGGCATCCCCTCAGATGGTTAAACATAGAGTTACCATGGGGCCCAACAACTCCCTCCTATGTTTATACAGAAGAGAAGCAGAAGCATACATCCACACAAACACTTGTACATGTGGTCATTGCAGCATTATTCATAATATCCAAAAGATGGAAACAACTCAAATGTCCATCAACTGATGAGTAAATAAAATGTGAATATTATAATGGAATATTATTTGGCAATAAAAAGAAATGAAGCACTGATATATGCTCTACTGTGGATGAACCTTGAAAATATTACGCCAAGTGAAAGAAGACAGTCACAATAGACTATATATTTATGATTTGATGTATATGAGATGTCCAGAATTGGCAAATATATAGGATCTCTAAGTAGATTAGCTGTGTTGGGGGTTGAGGAGAGAGTGGCATGGGGAGGGACGGCTAGTGAAATTTTTTGGGGGAATATGAAATGTTCTATAATTAGATGGCTGCACAACCCTGTGAATATACTGAAGAAACAATGAATTGTCCACTTTAAGTGGCCGAATTTAAAATATGTTAATGATAAAGCTTTTTTAAAATGTTTATTTATATTTGAGAGATCAAGACTATGTGTGTGTGTGTCTATGTGTTACACATGTGAGTGCGCATGAGTGGTAGAGGGGCAGAGAGACATGGAAACAGAACCTGAAGCAGGTTCCAGGCTCTGAGAGAGCCCTACCTGAGGCTCTGGCTCACAAGCTCAGATCATGACCTGAGCCAAAGTCAGAAGCTTCATTAACTGAGCATAGCAGGTGCCCTGGCAAAGCTTTTTTTTTTTTTTTAAATAAGTAGAATTCTCACATTAGAATTCTAAGCATAAAAACAGACCACAATTTGATGTGCTGACCACTTTTGGTGATCTGTTTAAGTTTCTAATGGCTTTGAAGTCCTACTAAAAGATCCTTTGTCTTCCTTCTTGGTAGACTCTTGAGCTATCTATCCCTTGTACCCTTAGAGTTCAGTATGTACTCATGAAAAACAAGTCTTTTAACTGCTAACATGAATATTACTTAGGTCAAAATTTGAGTGATGAATCTGCTAGTAAAAACTGTGAAAAATACAAAGAAATTGCATAGCTCATTCCAAAATCAAAAAGATCCCCATTAAGTTAGATGATTAGTTTATAATAGCTTGACTATAATGATAAAATGAGCCAGTGCTTTTCCTGTGTAAACCCATTTCAGTAAATCATAAGTCATGTTAAAAATACACACAACATGGGGTGCCTAGCTGGCTCAGTCACTAGAGCATGCAACTCTTGATCTCAGGGTCATGAGTAGAAGCCCCACTTTGGGCATAGAGCTTACCTAAAATAAAAATTTTTTAAATACACACAGCCTAGTAGATATTATGTGTGTATATGTGTGTATGTATTTTGAAATTATTCACCTATTATCAATAAACATTTTCAAATCTTATCTACATAGGAGGAGTCATTTGTCAAGTTTTCTCAGCCTGTATCTGATAAAGAAGTGATGAATACTTACCAACAAAAAGGGGATATTATAAATGGTTAAAATAAATGAAAATAAAAGGGAAAGAAATTTGTCTGTGTCTGCTGTGGGGTAAAGCCACATTTCTAATTAACCCTTCACACTCTCACTATAATGTCCCTAGTCCTCTCTTGCCTTTTTGGGTGCTCATTCCAGACTGCACTCCACAGGCCTTCTGGCCAAGGTGCTGCTCAGGGTGTTTGTTTCTGCTTGTCATAAACAGTTGGGCTTTGCAGTTTGAACCTTGAGCAACTACTAGGTTACGAGTGGAATTACAGCCCAGGGAAAGAAGGCACTTTTTTGATGAAGAAATAATAGGGTACTTCCTGGCCAGCGAGCACTCAATGAAGACTATCCATGTTGATGCCAAAGAAGTAGCTGTAGAATTGTAGTGTGGTCTTGGATGTTGGCATTTCCAGTCAATTCAAGTGTCTCTCAATTGAACAATCATCATGGCAAGTTGGTATCACATAAGCTTGGGTTCTTTGGTTTATATAGGAAGCTATTGTTCACAAGTTGTTCCTCCTTACAAGGACCTTTAAATCAATGTCATCATAATTATCATCATTTAGATTGTGATATACATATATATATAATATTTTATGCACATTATAGCTTCATATCAATTCTAATGCTCTTGGAGTTTTAGAAGCTATGATTTTGCAATGTTTTTAAGTTTATTTATTTTTGAGAAAGAGAGAGCAGAGGGGCAGACTCTCAGGCAGGCTCTGCACCGACAGCATGGAGCCAGATGCGAGCCCCAAACCCACAAACCACCAGATTGTGACCTAAGCAAAACCCAGGGTCAAGCACTTACCAACTAAGCCGCCCAAGTGCCCCCATGATTTTGCAATTTTTAAGACTAATAATATTGCAGAACCAAAAAATGAATGTTGTATCATATCTAAATATAACTTCTGAAATATTCTTTTTTGTAATTTAGGTTTTCTAATTATAACTATGATATCAATATATAGATACACAGAGGTTTGTCTGCTCACTCTTTCTGAATGTTGTCTTACATGAAACCTATGAGCATTTTTATTTTATTTCATCCCATTTGGATTTATTTTGCTTTTCTTCTGAGTAAGATCTATAATAAAACACTCAGGATCCTTGATGCCTTGGATGTCTTTGAAGTTTGAAAACTTTATTTAATCAACTTCATCTGTCATTTTATCTTGTTGAATAATGTTAAACATTCTCTAAATAATCCATCAGCTTTGTCTCCATCCTCTCCCACACAGCCCTGGCCATGTTCCACCTCTAATTGATTATAAAGGTTGCTCTTTCCTGTAGAAATAATAGTTAGACTGGTACCTGTGTATCATGCTCTAAATCGAGATGGAAGAAAGTATTTCTGGCCAGCATGTCTCCACAGGTCATTGATCTCTCTCTGGAGAATGGCTGGTATGTGTCCTTACAGATTCCTTCCTTAAATGATTTAAAACTTGATGCTGAACTATATAAAATCCTCTTTGAATGCCTTACAGAATGAGGGTCATGCCACTTCTACATTCACAGAAAGGGCTTACAGTCCTCTCCAAACATGAGCTGCATCCCCTACTGCATTATATGGAATTCACTGATGGTTGCACTTGGCAAAGTAAAGACAGGCTCAGAGGAGAATGGAAGTATCCTGTGCAGAGTCAGGAAATATGTCTGCCCTGTCCTTTGGGGTCTTAGGCAGATTCAAGTTTTCTGGCTTTCCATAATGAAATCATAATTTTCAGAATGTAATAGTCTCAATGAGGACAGAATTCTGGGGGTGTGGGTGAAGGCCATAGCTGTTTTGTTGCAAGCAGAGTGTACCTGCAGTCATGAGGTCACTACCATTTCTTCCTAGACTTCCACTGTTATTTTACCTCAGGATACCTCTGGAGAGTTGTTGGGAGATTTGATGATGGGAGAGTGCCCTGGAGGGAAAGACGGCTCTCACATTAGAGAGAGCCTGATCCCCTGAGTTTCATTAACTCAAAGATGACCCTCATCTCCACCAAATTAGGAGAACTGAGGCACTAGTGTCCTTGACTTAGTATTCTATCGGGGTAATCTTGTGTCATAGTTATGTATAACAGAACCCAGTAATGAGACATGATATAAATACATCGTGTTTAGTTTTTGGTTTTCTTTTAATTTTTTTTTTTTACTGTTTTTATTTATTTGAGAGAGAGAGAGAGAGAGAGACAGCATGAGCAGGGGAGGGTCAAAGAGAGAGGGAGACACAGAATCTGAAGCAGGCTTCAGACTCTGAGCTGTCAGCACAGAGCTCGATGCGGAGCTCGAACCCACGAACCATGAGATCATGACCTGACCCGAAGTCAGACGCTTAACCAACTGAGCCACCCAGGCGCCCCTTTGGTTTTCTAATAAACAGAGTACTCTATAGTCCTATTAATGTATTAGTACTTTATTCCATATATTTAAGTCCTATTAATATTACTCTATTGTTTTGTAATATGGACATGTAAGGTTAGGCTGCAAATTAATTGAACCCAGCTAGGGGGTTGTTGGAATCTGACCCATAGGCTAGAGACAAGTGGCAGCCTGTTCTTGCCGTTGACATCTGAAGTGAGGGAGAGGGGGAGTCTTGTGGGGATGTGCCTTAACCTGTGAGATCTGATGCTTTCTCTAGGAGACAGTGTCAAAATTGAATAAATTGCTTGGTGGTGTGGGACAAAATCACATATCAGAATTGTTATCAGAATCATAGACCTTGATTTAGAATTTAAATCGCCAAAAGTAGAAGTTTGCATGTGAAAATCTCCAGTCCTCTAAACTTTAATTTGTCACACAAATGTGTACAGATTAGCCTCTAAAATTAGTTGAGTACAGAATAGGGAAGGAATAGCAGTACCATGTCTTTAATTAAAATATTCTAATTATCAGGGTACCTGGGTGGGACAATAGGTTAAGTAACTGACTCTTAACTTTAGCTCAGGTCATGATCTCATGGTTCATAAGACTGAGCCCTGCATCAGGCTCCATGATGACAGTATGGAGCCTGCTTAGGATTCTCTCTTTCTCTCTCTCTCTCTCTCTCTCTCTCTCTCTCTGTCTCTCTCTTCCCCCACTTGCATATGCTCTCTATCAAAATAAGGAAACAAACTTAAAATAAATAAATAAATAAAAATTGTAATTATCATTATATATCTAGGTAATACATATTTTGCAAGGATAAAACATCAGAAATAAAAGCAAATTTGTAGTTGATCTTAACTTTATGAGATAAAGTATTTTAAATTTTTTTTTACTTTTTTTTACATTTTTACATTATTTTTGAGAGACAGAGACAGAAAAAAAGCAGGCTCCAGTCTCTGAGCTAGTGGTCAGCACAGAGCCCGACACAGGGCTCGAACCCACAGATCATGACCTGAGCCGAAGTCGGATGTTCAATCGACTGAGCCACCCAGGCTGCCTGAGATAAAAGTATTTTTAAAAATTAACCTCTTTGGTTCAAATTCCTGTGGCCTAGGTGTAAACTTTTTGGAAAGTTTGAATATTTCCATTTGGCCACATTAAAGTTTTCCAAATATATGGAGGAGGTAAATAAATTGAAGAATAGTTGGAGAAAGTATATTTCAGCAGTTAAGAGAATTTTATATGCTCACAGATAACTTAAAAGCTTTTATTTAAAAAGTAATTCTAATTGTGGATATTATTGTATTCTTAAATCCCTGTGTTGTTTTTAGGGCAGAAGCCCTCTTAATTCTGTATTGAGTTTGTACATGGGTTTATTTCCTATAGCCTCTGATTCTTTTTTTAATGTTTTCATTTTATAAAGGTGAAATAAAAAAAAATTTGTACCGAGTACTAAAGCAAGAACTTAAAGCTAGGTAACATTGATGGACTAATTAGAGAAAAAGGCAGAAAGGTAATTGTTATTTTAATAACATGAATAAATGGCTGGATGACTGAACAGATGGATGGGCAGAGAGGCAGATGGATGGATGGGGCATTATTGGAAGTCACACATAACCATTCAGGAAAAAATACAAATGCAAATAAGTGAAAATGATTTTATTATGAAGAAAGTTTAAATTGGCTCCTATTGTCTAAAGCTCCCTATTTCCTATTGATAATGAAGAAAAAGAAAAAGGACTTACAACATACTTTCCACTGGTATGGTCTCTTATTGTGTCCCAAACATTCACATGAGATTCAAGGACCGTGCACAACCTTGCAGCTTACGAGAAGCAGGAACATGGCCATCAGAAAGCTAGTGGACCATAGTAAAAAGGAAAAAAAAAAATTGTGCTGACTCCCATAAAGTATATATTTTACCATTTGTGAGTAGTTACTTAAAAAGCAAATTTCCTAGTGATGCTGATAAAGAAAATTAAGAATTAAGTTTTTAAATCCAAATTCTTAATCATTAATGGCCATTTCCTATTTTCCACCTTAGGGCTTAACGAATTCCCTAACTGGACCAATGGAGTTCACAAGTGTTGAGAACAAGTATTGTAACAGATACAGTTTTATTCATAATTTTATAGTCCAGAGCTATAATTCTTTGTCTATGATTTGGAGATCCAAACACCTCTGAAGCCACACATTTCTTTTTCATAAGTTTGTGGCAAACTCAACTTCCATGAAACTATTTATTTATAGTCCTTATTCATCTGAGTATGAATGTTCATATGTTTACTACAGAAATATTACCATGTTTGATTACTCCATGCTATCTCTGACCCATCTGGTAGTGTTACATACCATATTTCTGCCTGAAATTAGAAGGGTTCTGAATTCTGTAATCCATCTAGCCCGGGGGGGCTGGGATAAAGGATTACTAAATGATCAGATATCTGGCTGACTAAACACTGTACTTACTGGCCCTAATTCTACTCTTTCTGAAAGAACCACACAAATAAATCCAATCCCTTGTCTGTGTAATTGTCTTTAAATATTTATGGTTGCTATGAAGATGTTGACACAATTAATATTCCTGGTTCTTTTAATTGTTCTAGAATCAGTTTGGACTTTTCTGATTCATTCATCCATGCATCCATCTGCTCATGCATTCATATAGCTTCCCATCCAGCCTGGGCCACATCATTTGTTATTCCAGCTGTGCCCTTACTGGCCCTGTGATTTATACAACTGATTACACTTCTTAATACTCCCAGTATTAGCAAGGCCATACTCTTCATCTTTTTTGCTCTAGGAGAAATTTCCTAGTTGGACTATTTACAATATTCTCCAAACTAAAGTGGACTCTCTAAGAAATGGAGATTCTGAGATAAATCCTGGGAAACTTGAAGGAGATGAGAAGTCAAGAATGCTTTAATCCAACTTAAGAAAAAAAAACTATTTATTTTGAGAAAGAGTAAAAGCACAGGTGGAGGAGGGGCAAGGAGAGACGGAGAGAGAGAATACCAAGCAGGCTCTGCACTGGCAGCTCAAAGCCCAAGTGAGGCTCAAACTCACAAACCATGAGATTGTGACTTGAGCTCAAATCAAGAGTCAGCCACTCAACCAAATGAGCCACCCAGGCGCCCCTAACTTTTAATTTTCCTTTATAATTGTTCCTTGTGGTCCCACCTTCTACTTCCTTCTGTCTCTGAACACTACTTCTGCATTCTTCACTGTGAAATTATGACTTGTCCACATGCTTTACTGAGGTCATTCAACAAGCATTTATTAACTGGTTACTATTATGGCAGGCACTGGAGTTGTAAACAAAACCAAACCCTAGCCTTCCAGCAGGACTGATACAGGCTCAGACAAAAAATAAAGTAGGACAAAGCGAAGAGCGAGTTGTAAGAGGTGATTTCAGACTATAAGCAGCAACTTGAGGGAAGTGAGGGAAATCTGGGGAAAGAACATTCCAGAAAGGAGGAACAACATGTACAAAGGCTCAGGAATGAGTACTGGAACAGAGTAAGCAAAGAGAGAGAGGTAGAAGGTGGGTGCAGAGGGAGAGTGCCTCACAAGCAGAGTACAGAAGGGGCTTCCAGGAAGGAGAGGTTACAAGAGGAACCATGTAAAATTCTGCTGGTTTTCACATGAGGGAGTAAGAACCAAGAAGCAACCTTGGAATTGGAACTCAAAGCAATCGACAGCATCCACAAGAGCAGTCTGTCTCCAGGAGCTGGGGACAGACGTCAGATGGGATGGGAGCAGAAAGAGCGGAGATGAGGTCCACAGGAGTTTGCGCGTAGAAAGAGTCAAAGAGAAAAGAAGGTCCAGCTGTAGAGGAAGGTGAATTACAGCTTTTTGTTTTTTTGATGATGGTGGGATAAACAGCATATTTTTAGCCAGATAGGAATAATCCAGGAGAGGAAATAGCATGACGCTTATTCTCCTTTATTATGTATGTTTTTTTTATCCCATTCCTGCCTTGTATCTCCCACATCTTCCCTTTAATTAAGCTGAGCTTCCTCTTGCATAATCCTGAAGCATCGTGATATAAATAGCTTTGTTGTACTTTTTATGAGTTTTACAGAGAGGAAATGTGATAAACTCTCTATAAACTAATTTCCATGTCTAATAGCTCTTGGATTCCTCCCTGCAACCAAAAAAAAAGTCTTTAAAAAATAGGTTCCAAGTTATTCATACATGTCATCTTTTGCTAGAGGAGTGTCAAAACAAACGCCATAGTGTACGTACCAACAGCTTAAGTTTATCTCTCACTAGCTATAGTCAAGAATGTTTCTGAACCACATGCAAAAAAAAAAAAAATCACATTAAGAAGGTATCCTTAGCATGTGGGAACAGTAAACGATGTTCACATGAAAAATGTCAAATGTAGTAAACAACATTTTCTCCTGTAATAAAGGATTAGTTTTGCTGTCACATGTGATTTTGTAATAGTTTTGCCATCATGTATGACAGAAATTTGTTTTATTTGCTTTTGTAAATTTGTAGAACAAAGGATTGTCACTTGACCATTTCATTGAGGAAATCTAAAAATCTTCAATATGTACAGAAAGAAGTGGTCATTCTTATGGGTCTTAGATAAAGGACACAATAGCTGAGCTACTTCTGTAAATTCCATATAAATTGACATTGAATACAGAATTGTTTCGAATACAGGGGTGCCTGGGTGGCTCAGTCCATTAAGCATCCAACTTCGACTCAGGTCATGATCTCACCTCTTGTGAGTTCGAGCCCCACATTGGGCTCTGTGCTGACAACTCAGAGCCTGGAACCTGCTTTGGATTGTGTGTTCCTCTCTCACTCTGCCCCCTCACCCACTCATTTTCTGTCTTTCTTTCTCTTAAGAATAAATAAAATATTAAGAAATTTTAAAAAGAGTTGTTTCTAATACAAAATAGTCTCTCTATATGATCCATGAGAAAAACAAACCTCTTCTTTTTCTAGTTTAGAGATTTTTAAATTAGTGATGAAAAATATGTGATCAGGAGTTTTAAAATCCTGTATTTTAAAAGGTTTTAGGGGTGCCTGAGTGGCTCAGTCAGTTAAACGTCCGGCTTCAGCTCAGGTCATGATCTCATGATTCTTGGGTTCGAGCCCCACGTCAGGCAGGCTCTGTGCTGATGACTAGCTCAGAGCCTGGAGCCTGCTTCAGATTCTGCATTTCCTTCTCTCTGTGATCCTCCCCTGCTTGCACTGTCTCTCTCTGTCTCTCAAAAATAAATTTAAAAAATTAAGAAATTAAAAAAAAAAGTTTTAAATAGTAATTTTCCCAATTCTCACCTTTTTCTGATACCGTGTTAAATTCCTTGTGGACTAACATGAAAAAAGGATACTCTTGTTGTGACAGGTTTTAGTTGAGTCACTATTTGCACAGTTGGAATGTGAACTGCAAGCAGTTGATGCCATGAAGTAACTGTAGTCTCCTTCTTCAGCAGCACAGAATGTTAGCATTTCTGGTGCTTACCCAAGACTCTAGCCACCTATTCCTATTCATCCAGACCATTGCAATGTGCTACAATTAAGGAAATAGGCTGGCTGTCCTGGATTTTGCAGACTTGTATCTCTGTATCAGATGAGATCACCAGCAACCACCAGGACATTCTTGAAGTGTGTGTTGATTTCCCTATCTTCAGAAATGCCTTGACTAAGTTACAGTTCAAAATTTAATCTCCATTTATATTGCAGATTTGTATTCTTTTAAAACATTAGAAAAGTTTCTCTTCTGTATTTTTAGATTTGTACTGATTACAATTCACATGTCTTATTCAGAAAACCACATCAAAAATTTCTCCAAGAAATTAGAATCAAGAAAATGTGGTCATAGTTTTGCTTTATCCAGACAATCTTACATGCTTTCCTTTTTCAAAAGTGAACACTATAGCCCATTGTGTTTCCATTAATACTTTTCCTTGAATAAAGTTCAAAACTTGTCCAATTATCATGCTTCTCCCCAGTATCTGGTAAAACACATGTGTCCATTTTTCTAAATAGTTTCTCTTCTCAAAAATTATTTTAAACTCCCACATTTTATATGTTCAGAGTTTTAAAAGAGTCAGTCTTAAGGATCAAATACTTCTAAATAAATAAAAATTAAAATAAGTTAACATACTGAATGGAAATACATAAATATATGATAGATATATAAGTGGAAATAGAAAGAAGGTATGAATGGTTGTATATTTCGTCTTCCCCATGTGTCTGTGTAGTGAAAGGCAATGTAGTTCAGTGGCTACAACTAGAACTATGGAGGTGGATTTTTGTGTTTGTCTGGATATGAACCACAGATCTGCCACAAATTGGTGTATGACCCTGAGCAAATAATTTGACCATTTTAAGTTTCTGTTTCCTAATTGCAGAAGTTGGTTAGCTATAGTATCTACCATGGGATTATATTACAAGATTTAAAGGAGATAATATCTCCTTAGCCCAGTGCCTGACACATAGCAAGTCCTCAGCGAGTGCTAGATGCTCTATTTACATCAGGGTGTCCTTTAGGATGCTCATTCTGTGGGAGCTCTCTAAAGGGAAGAAGATATTGAACTTGGGAAATAAAATGAAGATCATCTATCCCAGTTTACTTCCCATTATAGAAATACCATTTATATAGGGCTAATAAGTAGACATTAAGCTCGTGATTTTGTATTCTTTCTAGGGAGAATGATATGGAAAAAGTGCAGACTCTGAAGTTGACCAGATCATTGATTCCATTATTATATGACCTCAAGAACCTCTCTAGAATAGCATGATGACATCTCTCATGTTTGGTTGCCAGATGGTTAGATGAGGTGGTGCACATGAATCGCTCACTGTATCTGAAACACTAGTGGGTTACTGTTCACTTTCCTCAAATAAAAAAGCATCTCAGTTAATTTTTGGCATCTATGATTGCTAGGACAGTTTTCTCCATTCTCAGATTAAACCGTCTCTATGTAAATTTTACCAGTTAATTATGCTTGATCCTCTTCAATGGAATGCTTTTTAAAGCATATGTATGACACCCTATTATGGTTTTTTAGTATATTTGACCATCATAAACTCATTTAAGTATCTCACCTACCATTTCACTTTTCAGTCTGCAGACATCCTATTAGAGATTCTTTAAATGCTTTGTTGAAATGAAGATGTCATTAATCTTTTCCACTAACCTAGGACCTAATAAGAGCGAGACTAGTTTGAGATGATTTCATGTTAAATCCTGCAGGCTTCTAATGATTCATATAGTGTATATAAACTTAGTTTTTTTATAAGATGGAAGAAAGTGAATATGATACACTAAATGCTTTCTTAAATTTTATGTATACCCATTCAACTGATTTGTTATTTATGGATGGAATTATAGGAGTAAATCAGTAAACTCAAATTTTAAGTCAATAGAACCCTGCATAGTTTACTCAAAATGTGAATTAAAAATCCAGACTGATTGCTTAAGAGTTCACTGGAGGAAGAAGCTGCCCCCCCAAAAAAATGGAAAAAAAGAGATTTAAATCAGTCCCAAGTATTTGTCAAAAATTATCCTGTAAGTTTTTTAGCTTACACTTAGTTTCTCTGTTCATCATCATTTATTTAGTTAGTTATTTTTCAAATGTCTAATGAATACTTATCTGTGTGACCTTTATTATTATTCCTGGGAATGTGAAAATGAATGTACATAATCCCTAATCTCAAGGAATTTAGTATTCAACAAGGCAAAGACAGATACATGAATGTAGTGGTAAGTCTTTAAAATATGACTTCCTAGAAGGTCAGATATACTTTCTATAGGGAGCTGTTTTTGAGCTTAACTAGAAGGACCCTTGGAAGAAAAAGAAAGAGAATGAGTAGCCCCAGAGAAACAGATCTATAGCAAAGACCTCCTACAGGGGTGGTTAGTGGTTATATGTGGTTGGAGCCCATGGGACATTGTAGAGACTAAGGAGAAACTAGGTTAGTTGTAAATGGCTTGAATACCTCACTAGGAAACTTAGACAATATTTTCTTGGCAAATGATTAAGTGGCTCAGATGTGATTCCCATGTTTGGGACATTTGTGAAGGATGGATTAGAACAGTGTGGAAGCCATTCTGCAGGGTGTGGCAGTGGTCTAGGTGACATAAGGAGGAGGCTTGAAAGCAATCAGGGACAGTGGAATTTAGGTTGGGACAGATTTAAAAATCATTACTAATGAATCATTAATAACAGAACTGGTTATCATTTATATATGCATGGAGGGTTGGTGAGGAGGGAGAGAAAGGATTCAGAGGATGAATGGTTATGGAAGGTTGTTCTCTTTTTTTTAATTTAATTTTAATTCAGTTAATAAAACATTAATTTTTAATGTTTGTTTATTTGCTGGGGAAAAGGGTTAGAAGAAAGAGAGAAAATCTTAACCAGGTTCCACACTGTCAGTGCAGAGCCCTATGCAGGTCTTGAATTCACAAACTGAGATCATGACCTGAGCTGAAATCAAGAGTTGGATGCTAAACTGATCTGCTAGCCAGCCAGGTACCTGGATGGTCATGTCCTTAACCAAGGCCTGGGTGGGAGAGGAAAGAAGAATGTCCACTGGGACCTGGAGCTCAGGGGAAAGATCAGAACTAGATATGTGGATCTGAAAGTCTTCAGCGTAGTTGAAATTATTAAGTAGGGATTGCCTATAGGTACCACAGGGTCAAGGTTAGACCCTGGATGGGGGTGGGGAGGGAGTTTAATAAATAAGCAGTAGAAGGGATTGAGGAAGCGTGTCCAGAAGAATAGTTGGAAAACTGAGGACCAAAGGGTAAGAGAATTTTAAAATTATGGACTAGTTAACCACTGTGATTGAGGAGGGTAGGGGTTTGCCATTTTGGAAAGGTTTGACAACTTTTACTCCAAAGAGAGGCTGACGTGAACGATGATCTGTGTGCGGGCTGGGGGCGGGGCGTGTTTGCTTTGAAACGAGAGCACAGTGGCATATATCCATACCCATCTTTTCTCATGTACAGCCAGCCATTCCAAAACTTTAGGAAAAGTTTTCTTCTGAGATAGCTCATCCAAGCTTAATGTTCAACATTGATAGTATCTTAGATAGTCACCAAAGAGATTCAGCTTATAGGGATCAATCTGATTGGTTGAATGTGTTTTCTTACAATAAATTATTCATTTTTCTACCCATGTACACCCTGCAAAAAGTTTTAAGAAACACTGATATACATTCTCTCTGCTTATTGGTTTTATGTTTAATATATAGTTGAAGTTTTTAGAGCATAAACACAGAACGTCTGTCATGAAATCTTAGATCTAGACTATGAATATTTCTCAAAATTCAGTTACTGTCACTGATGGAAGTGGCCAGCGTGCTCCATGTGTGCTGTGAAGCAAGTGCAGGACCGCATGGGAGCCCCCCAGGGGGGCCCGGTCCTCTGTACTGACCGGGCGAGTCCTTCTTCAGCGTGTGCTGAGCCACACTCCTGCAGCCTCAGAGAAATGGAAACCTGTTCGTAAAGGTTGGCTTCCCTGAGTCCAGGGCAATTTTGTGTCCATTCTAATTGTTCTCTCTGAAAAGCTGAATACCGTCAGTGATGAAATTCAGAAATTCACACGTGCTTGAGAAAACTGAAGCCCTTTTTATTTGAGGGTAAGAGGTGACATTTTTGGTTGATTGTTCCCGTTGTGTCATTAGGGGGTTTGTGATGTTTTTGCGTTTATATTTGAAATCATTAAGGTGATGAAGGAGAGAAGACAGAGCCAGGAGTAACCTCCCCGCAGATCAGCTTTAATTCCACAGGTGTCTAACTCGTACTTCCATCTTTACCTGGAGAGAGAGACCCGTTACTGTAAAGCCAGCACTTCTACCCAGCCTTTGTCTAGAGTTGCCCTCTGCCCCTCTTCCATGTGTGTATATGTGGATCTTTTTTTTTTCCCTTTTTCTCTTAGGAAAGTGTAAATTTTGTAGGCAGGCACAATGGCGTTGTGTTTCAATGAAGTGCATTGTGAACTGGGAATAAGGATCATTATGTCTAGTCTTAGCTGCTGCTTCTCTGTATCAGGACCTCCAGCATGTGACATGCCAGCGCTAGGGTGCACTCAGACTTCTCACAGGCTGCAAACTCCAGTAAGGAATCGGGCTACTCACAGCAAACCTCATCGGAGCCAGCAGGAAATGAATCCGTCTGCCACAGATACTTATTTAGACCAAATTATGAGTGTTTAGTGGCAGAAAAGTGACTCCCTTTCTCCTTCCATTGAATGATGAGAGCCTATCTGTTTTCCTGATAAGATTGTGGCCAGCCTGGCCTTTGCTCTAGAAGGTAGATAAAAATGATTCTGCCTCCAGGGTACAGGGATGTCTGGTTTCTTTTCTGTGCCGAGTGCATCTCCCTTATTCATCTCACAAACCGTCTTTAAACTTAATCACACTGAACTTTTTGTATATGTTTGCCTCACAATAAATGGGCTGGGGGAGGGTGGGGTGCGGGGAAATACAGAGAAAAATACAGCTTTATTAGGAGCGAAATGAGAAAGCACTCTCTTTGTTTAGAAAAGCCCTTAGGTTAAATATGCCCAGTTATAATAAGGGAAAATTTTGAGAAAGTTTCCATTTGTTTTGAAAAATACCAAAATAAAAGTAATAATTGGAATGCAAATTAGTTTCAGCAAATTCTGTGATAAAAGTATTTTTCATATTTTCATTTTCCTGGGCTCAAATTGTCTGTGCTTTCTAAATTCATGACTGTTTAAAACCAATTGAAGTTGTTACAACTTAGGATGTTTGCATATAAGGGCTTTAAAAATCCTATAGATGTATTAAAGTCTATTTTCTTTTCTTAGGTTACATTTACAGATTTATTTTTTAGAAAATAAATTCAATATAAAAATTTTAAAGGCAATTTAAATTTAAGCTTTAATGCTTGAAAGTACTTTGTTTTTCTCTGGTCACTTTGCCCTGGATTACAAAATCAGTCCTATTCCTCACAAAATGTTTCCCTCCCTACACTGAGGTAGGCCCACAAAATCTGTCATTACCAATTAGTGGTGTCACACATCTTTACCTTGATAAGCTTGAATTTCAGGTTTTATATTCATTCCGGAATTACTTTCCATCTTTGTAGACAACCTGCTGAGTTGGTTGCTGAGTTGAGGTGTGCAGTGTCTTCAAGTCTTAGGTGTTTATAGCGGTAAAGCCCTGCCTGTCTGTAAATCCCACCTCTGGCCTTGCCAGCCTTCCAGACATCTGGGAACCCTGAAGCGTGTAGGAGACGAGGGGAAGCCCTGTGGCAGCTAAAATGACTGCTCCAGGTCTGGGAACTCTATTCTTTTAGCTAGAATTGAACTCAGGCTTACTGCTCTAATTTGAAGCCCATTGAAATTAGCTTGGTTATCTGGTTTTCCCCTCTGGAGAAGAGAGAAATTATTGAAGAAGGTAGAGTCTCCACTCGAGGCAGACATGCTGGTACCAGTTAGAGGTGATCACAACCTGCTATCTTAGCGAGAATTAGAAACCCAAACGTGAAGGCGCCTGGGTGGCTCAGTCGGTTAAGCGTCCGACTTCGGCTCAGGTCATGATCCCACGGTTCATGGGTTCGAGCTCCACGTCGGGCTCTGTGCTGACAGCTCAGAGCCTGGAGTCTGTCTTCAGTTCTGTATCTCCCTTTCTCTCTGCCCCACCCCTGCTCGTGCTGTCTGTCTGTCTCTCTCTGTCTCTCTCAAAAATAAATAAAAACATTGAGGAAAAGAAAGAAAAAAAAAAACCCTGATGTGGACAGAAAGTAAATACAGCCAAGTACAAGGGTTCGGTCGTGCAGAGGTGAGCTGCCACGTGTGTGTATATCTTAGGAGGCCTTAAGGGTGGTTCTGTGTCAGCATGTTACAACAGTGACAAAGGCAGTGATGGACGTGGGCCATCAAGTAAAAGTGAAATTGTTCCTCCATTTATTTAAAAGTTTGATATTTTTTTAAGAAAGGCTTTATTCAAATTCAGTTATAAGAGTTGGCCCTTGAAAGGAGCAAGTCTCCATCTTTCGAGAATCACATATTGATTCATGTCACTCTTTCTTGTCATTGCCTGAACTAAATTTTGCTTATGACAAAAATTTTGTTCAACTTGGTCGCCTACTCTATTTGCCAAACCTGATTCCATATATGTCATCTGGTTACTTCCTATACTTAAATTCTCCCTTAAAAAATAAAGAGTGCCTCATATTATGATTACTTTTGGTCTTCCACTTAAGAGATAAGTGTGTACTTTTGATATTTATTCAGCCTAGTTTTGTTTCTTAAGTGCTATAGACAAAGCTATTAACAGTGAAATTTTAACACAAACATCAGATTCTACAGCCATTATATACCACTCAGTATCCTTCTCTTCTGTCTAAAAGGTATGCTACATTTCTTGTTCTCTAGTCTCTGCTTTCTTTTTTCAAAAATTTTTATTATAATTATTTTATTTTATTCTTTAATAGTTTATTGGCAAGTTGGTTTCCATGTAACACGCAGTGCTCTTCTCCACAAGTGCCCTCCTCCATCACCATCACCCCCTTCTCCTGTCCCCCTCCCCCTTCAGCCCTGAGTTTGTTCTCAGGATTTAAGGGTCTCTGCTTTCTGTGTTGTTTTTCCAAGATCACTAAAGGTGATAAGTAAAGAATTTTCATTATCATAGGATGAGTTTTTGCTCATTTTTCTGTAATCTAGATTGCAGATTAGAAATTGTAACTGTTAAATAAGCCTGTCAAAGATGCCATCTGAAATGTTTTTACTTCCCTTTTTAGTTCTCTAATAGGGTGAAATCTTGACTAACCAGTGCCCTGGGCCCCTTTGTGTGAATGCAGCCGGATTCAAAAGAACATGTCTTCATGAATCATGCATTAGACCTTTGTCTGCACACCATCCGCATCCCTCACCCAAATCGGAGTTTAAACTCCAGCGCAGGCAACGCTTGGAATCCAAGGACTGTTTTCTTCAGCCTAGCCACGGCTTCCTGTCTCTCCTTTCTCTTTTTAAAAATGAAGACTTGTCCCAGTTTTTGCTTCCCACCTCCTTTCCCAACAGGACGTAGTGGTCATTTTTATTTATTGTTCGAAATGTTATCACCACCATGCTTTTTCACTTAAAGCCTGTGATGTATAGTTTGTAAGATAAACATCTTTTTCCTACTCAGTTTAAGAAATTTTTCGGCATGATTGAATGAGGGGTGAGGCAAGAGGGGGAGAGAGTAGAACACTCAAGTAGTTATACTCAGCTGGCCTGCCTTGGACCCGCCGCTCAGATGCAGCGCTAGGACGGCTGCCTCACCCCTGCGCCCCGGCCTCTCCCTCCTGCTTCTCGGTTCTGCCAGCTCTGGCAGTGCATCTCACCTCCAGGGACACATTCTTTTTTCCTGCCTCAAGTGTGGAAAAAATTTCTTGTTGTCAGAGTTTTGCTGAAATAAAATTGGCATTTGGAAGAAGCCACATTTGCTGGAAGCTTAGGAGGTGTACAACTGCACGAAGTGCTGAAGGGAGCAAGTTCCTCAGGGTGTGGGCTGGAACCCGGTGTGCACCGGGAGGAGGGAGGGGTGCGGACCACAGCGTGGCTGCCTGGTGCGGACTCCAGGGGACCCCTCTGCTCCAGCGTGCAGTTTTTCAGTGTTGCCCACAAGCCACGTTCATCCCATTCTGGGCTGCTGCTCAGCTTCCCACCCATCACAGGCCTGACCAGCGGGCAGCTGCACTGTAGCATCTGCTCCGTGCCTGTGTTCTAGAATCTGGATACCAACGACTTAAGGTTCTGTGCTTAGTGTCTCAGCTCCCAAATCATTGATTTGTGCCTATCTAGAGGTGCCTAGGATGCAGCGACTGACGCACCCAGCCATGCACGCCGGAAGCTGGGGCATAAAGCAGACGCCAGTGCCACCCTTGGCCTCTAAGGGTTCGGGGTGCTGTGGTAGCACAGGGGAGAAGCGTGTATGTTCTCTAATCTCACTGTGGTATTCCTTTTCTCACTTGACCTTTATACATATTATTCTTTCATCCTCTGTCCCATTTCCCCTTCTGAAAAAAGTAGTGCAGTTAAGATTTCTCTTTGAAACAAGGCTCAGCTGTCTACCTGTTTCAGAAAGATTTCCACAACCCCTACCCTCCTCTCGGACATAGCTGAACCTTTACAGTCCTAGGTGGTAGTGCTTAATGCACTACTTAAGTTGGCAGCTCTCCAATTAGACAGTTAATGTTAATGTCCTTATAAACTTGAGCCAAGCGTAGTGCCTGGCCTGCAGTTACTGCTCCATGAATGACTGTCAACTGAAGGAGTGAGCTGAATCTTCTGAGGGTCCTGGACACACATTGTTGTAGTTTTTGTCATCTCTGCTGCCAGGAATGGCTGGATTTATTCTTGTGTAAAATTAAATATGCTTGTATTAGATTTGTCTTTCTGTGATCCTTAGAAAAATGTGTTTTGAAAGCAAAATAGGGGCACCTGGGTGGCTCAGTCAGTTAAGCATCCAACTTCAGCTTGGGTCATGATCTCACAGTTCCTGAGTTTGAGGCCCACATCGGGCTCTGTGCTGACAACTTGGAGCCAGGAACCTGCTTCAGATTCTGTATCTCCCTCTCTCTCTGCTCCTCCCCCAGTCAGTCACACACACACATACATACACACTCTCTCTCTCTCTCTCTCTCAAAATAAATAAACATTAAAAAAATTTTAAAGCAAAATAAATATGATAGTGAGAAAATGAAAATGCTTTGGTTATCTAAATACTTGTGAAGTGCATTTTTTAAATAAATGCCACAAAATAGTTTAAAGACCTCCAAGTAACTTTAAGAGGGATCTACTAGATTTTGGCTAAGTGCTTAAAAAAAATATTTTTAAATTCCCTGTCCAAATAGTTAAACTTTAATTTACTGGTAGCTATTTCAAAGGAAGATGGGAACTCTGCAATCCTTTGTTATAAAAAAAATGTTTTTATCTTCAAATGTTTAGAGGAAAGATTAAAGGCAATTTATGGCGTGGGTAGAAAGTAATAAAAAGTAGTAACAATGGAGCATATTCGAAATTGTCATCATTTTCTGGAAATACTAATAATATCAACTCAGGCATTTTATGTCCGGAAGGAATTCCTTTCATTTTTCATGCTTCAGTGTAAACTCTAGTACTGATCTCTAGCTGTGATGCTGGATCATTTGCTTCCTTCTATTGTTTCAAACAGGTATTCATTCAATTATGTGACAGAGAAATTCTGCCATTAAATCTTTTACCACAGGACTTGAGAAATATATTTATAAGTCATTTCTTTCAGGAAATAGGCTTGACGACCTGCATTAAAAAATCTTTTATTAAGATAAGCCACAGCCTGTTTAGTTTTTCCAGAAATGCTCCACTTTTATTCCCCAAGGATAATTATAATAATAAAACAATAAATTAAAATGATAGGTTACTTTCCTACTTATGGAACCCCTTTTTATTAGTATAATCCCAGTTTTAAAATTTCTTACTATTTGTTTAATTAAAACAATCACATAGACTTTTCATAGCATTTTACAATTTATAAAGAACTTTTTAAATAAAACATTTTTGATCTTTGCAACAGCTCTGTAGTAATCATAGCAATACTATTAAATATTATTAAGACTTTTTACTATTTGAGAGAACACAGCAGTTAATGGCATCAGGACATTACCCAGTATCAAATAGCAGATCCAGAATTTAATGGAGAACTTATTTCTGAATAACATCCTCTCTTAACTCTACCTCTAGTAAATTCAGTGCTGTTTTCCTTGGAATGTGTTTTTCAAAAGAACTCCTAGAAGTGTCAAAATATTATTATTGTGCACTTTACTTTCTGTTTTCAAATAAATGGTTTGTTCTATTGCTTGATGAAATATTCATTGCAAATGACTTTCAGACATGGGTGAGTGTGATGTGGAAATTGAATCGAAACTAATTTTAAATAAGCATATGAGTTTTTATATGATACTATTTATTGATTGATTTTAATGCTTCAGATTTTTGGATGGTGTCAGTCCTACTTATGTAATAGAGGCAATCTCTGTACCCTTACCTGAACATGAAGGATATTCCCTTAATTTCTTCTGCAAAAGACTCCTTTAATATAGGATGAAATGTAGATATAAAAATTTTCACATGTTCGTGTATCATTCCATTCGACATCCTTGGATTCCAGGGTGAGAACCTGTGAATGAATTAGCCTCTATTTCAATGTTTAAGAACCAAATGTCAGATAATGTTCCTGTGTATTTGGTATTTTCTCCAATGATTCAAATCCTTAATGAGTTGCTACTTGCTTACCTACCATAAGGTCTTTGTTTAAATATATGTGTCTTCTCTCCACCCAGAGTAAAAGAAGCTGAAGAGGTGTGTAGGCAGAAAAAGGGAAAATCACTTTATAAAATAAAACCAAGACATGACTCTGGAATTGTAAGTATTTAACTCTTCCCTTTTTAACTTATGATTTTCTTTGGCTTTTAAACACTGTTTTCAGAATATATTCAAACTTATATAATAACACTTTAACTATGTTCCTCTTAAGTAGGAATGGGTAATAGCTCTGACTTGAGGAATCTCCTTTTCTTTATACTTTTAAATAGGCCCACAGGCTAAGAGAATCTCAGTATCTATATTTGAAGCCTAAGAATTAAGATAGATCTACTAAGGAAATGCATATACCTGGATATGTGTGTGTTGGTGAGATCTGGGAGGCAGTTTTTCACTTTCTCCATTACACACGTATCACCAGTACAGGACTGTATTTGAACCCAGAGTGGCTGTTTTAATTGGAATTAGCACCATTGGGATCTGAAACATGATGGGAAATGCTGAGTACTAGTAGTGTCCTTTGCTCAGACCAGGGGCTCAGACCTGGTTCGTACCCATAAGTGACTCTACAGAGTTGGCTGTTGAACAGCTGTCAGCCAATAGCCTGAGTTTAACAAGCTAATTTAAGGTTCCTGCCTGCTCAGGGCATCCCTGACATCAGTGTCTGGTCCAGAAGGCTGGGGGTTCTCGCCTGATGCTGGGACCAAGCCAACCGTGGGCTCCTCCAGGAATGGGCTCATTGGACCAGTCATCAATTTTCTCAAGCTGAGCATCTGTCATTTTGAAAGCATTGTATCTTTTTAGTCTTTGATAGCCATGGTGTGTCTATAGGAAATGTTTCTATGGGGCTTGGGGTGGAGCTTTCAGGGTCCCAACTTTGATGGTTTTATTTTTGTACTTAGTATCTAATAAATTTAATCTCTTAAAAAAGAGAACTCATGGTTCATGAGTTCGAGCCCCAGACTGGGTTCTCTGCTGTCAACACAGAGCCTGCTTCAGATCCTCAGTCTCCCTCTCTCTGCTCCTCCTCTGCTTATATGTTCAAAAAACAAAGAAACATGAGATTGCCTTTGTGGCCCTGTCAATATATATTTTTTTAATGTTTTGAGGTTTAATCATTTGATACCACAAGAGTAAGTAAGTGATGCCATTTTAAATGAAAAGTTGGTTTAGGCCTTAAAATAGGAACATTTTGAATTGGATTAGTCTAATGTAGTCTAAATGGAAAAGATAACGGGGTGCCTGCATGTCTCAGTCAGTTGAGCATCCTGACTTCTACTCAAGTCCTGATCTCGGGATTCATGAGTTCAGTCCCTGTGTTGGGGTCTCCTTTCAGTGGGCTCCTCTGTCCCTCTCTCTGTGCCTCCCTCACTCACGCACTCTCTCTCTCTTAAAAATAAATAACATTAAAAAAATGGAAAAGATATCAAAATAACCCAAATTGGAATATGATTAAACACTACTTAGAAAAAGTTAGGAATTACGTCCCCATTTAAAATCTATTTCTCTTTAGTTTCTCTATATCAAAATTAATCTTGGGGCACCTGGGTGGCTCAGTCGGTTGAGTGTCCGACTTCGGCTAAGGTCATGATTTCATGGTTCGTGGGTTCAAGCTCTACGTCGGGCTCTGTGTTGACAGCTCAGAGCTTGGAGCCTGTTTCTGATTCTGTGTGTCCCTCTTTCTCTGACCCTCCCCTGCTTGTGCTGTCTCTCTCTGTCTCTCAAAAATAAATTAAAAATTTGAAAAAATTAATCTTATTTAATGACAATTATTACCTTATGGTTGAGGTTATCTTCTGCCTTTTTGATCTGAGTACAGCCTTAAAGGTGCTCTGAAATAGAAGGAATAAT
This sequence comes from Helogale parvula, assembly GCA_004023845.1. Lineage (NCBI taxonomy): Eukaryota > Metazoa > Chordata > Mammalia > Carnivora > Herpestidae > Helogale > Helogale parvula. The sequence goes on along the minus strand of PJEM01015976.1, from coordinate 4,912 downwards.
TATTAATCAATCTAATCATGCTATTATAAGGATAGAAGAGAATAAATAGTCAGTTCAATCTTTACGTATTTGTGCATAGGATGGAGATGGTGAAAGGTGAGTTGTCACTTTTTCACACTGGCGAGAAGCTAAATTTGTAAAGCTTTTGTTTTTTTCTCAAAAATATTTGGTGATTTGGCTGGAGAAAATTCTTACAGATAAAACAGGTTTTACTTATGTCTTCTCCCTTTATGGGCTGGTGAATCTTCAAACTTTTCCTGGAAAGTTTAATTCAAATGAAAAGATCTTGTTTGAGCTATTCCATACTTTGTCCATTTTTAAAGTTCTTATTTCTTACTATAACTTTTCTCTGGTGAATTTATTTTCAGAAAGCAAAGATAAGCATGAAAACCTGAAGAATGAAAACCAGAATGAACATCAGTCAATGTAACCGCTTCCACGACATTCAGCTAACCTGAGGGTGGGAAGGAAACTACACCATTTTGTTCATTTTTCCTCTTGAACTCTAGCATAATTGTTGTGGTTTCTAGACAGTTCACCAGTTGTTGAATTTTACTGTACATTCATAAAAATGCAAAAGCAGTAGACCAGTGGAGAATTTGACACCTTTTCTTTTTGTAAAGTTTATGGTATAATATTGATAGACCAAAACAGCATGTATGAGGCAATATTTGTATTAATACTGAACATGCTAAATGTTAACTTGCGATTTACTTTTGTGAGAATATTCCTTATCCCAACAAAACACTTTCCTTTCTACTGATAACCAGTACTCCATGTCACTGCGTTTAGATTTATGACTACAATGTTATTTCTAGTGAATTGTTTGTATCAGTTTCATGTCTACATATAAATTTTCTATTTTAAAACTTAAGCACCATTTATATACCATAATCAAGGCTTCCCCACTCTTAGGTTGCTCTCCATAACTATATATTTGTGAAAGAAGATTATCATTTTTTTTTACTCAAGTCAGATAATGAATAGAAAAAATATAACAAAAGGAAAGCCCTTTCCTATAAATCATTTAATAGAGGCAGAAATCAGAGTTTTAAGTTTAATGAGGGCTTTTATCAGCCTTTGTTCTTTGAGACCCTACATAAAGCTAATCTTCAGCTAAAGTAAATTAAACTAAAGGTGTGCTTCTCTATAACGTTACCATTGGCCTTCACAAAGAAAATATGACTCAGTATTTTGAAGGAATTTAAATAAATGATGTTCATAAAATTGCCACACATGATTAATTGTTGGCAAAAAAAAAAAAAAAAGCAAGTTTTCAGATGAATTGGCATCTGTTAATTAACGTGCCTGCCTGAGTATTTTTACATGATTGGAATCATCGCTATGTGTTCTAGCAGGTGATTAAAAGCTGTAAAATGAGTATGTAATAATTTGTTAACTGAAGGAGCCTAGGAGAGGATTTTATTTTATTTCACTTTAAGGGGGAAGAAAAGTAAATCTCCCACTCTTTGTGAGAGTATTTTAAAGTCAGCTCAAGATGCATTGTGATGGCATGGCCTAACGCTTATAGGTGGTTTTTTTTTTCCTAATTCTTTCAATGATATTTGTTGGGGCTTATGGATGTTGATAAAGGAGAGAATTTCTTGCTATTGGAAACCAATTATGGAAAGACTTAGAAAAGAAAATGTTCTGAATCACAACTATGTTTGCATTTATGTAAAGTATGGTCTTTTACCTTTTAGTTTATAGTTTAAGTGCAAAGAAACAGTAGTGGATTTGATTTGCTGTTTTCTAGTCTTCCAGTCTCCTTCAGTCCCTCCAGTGTGTATATTACCATTCTTCACTGAAATAATAGGGCATTTAACAAAGATCGCTATGTGCAATACTGTATTTAGTATTTCTATTTCAATTTTTCTAGGATGTTAATTTATATGAAAATAAAATGAATAATAAAAGAGTTCTGTGCTTATTGTGCGTATATTACCTAAGGATGCTTCCAGAATGGGCCATCATATTTAACACTGGGGAAAAATAAGTTACACTCTGCATTTGAAGGTTTTTTAAGAGTTTTTATTTCAGGTTTAACAACTGTTAGTAGTTAACTATTTTAAAAAATTGAATGCTTTTTAAGCAATCTTAAGGAAGAAGTATTTTCCACTTACAAATTGAAAGATATTAATATTTGAGAAATCATTTTTCTAAAATATAAAGGTTAGATGCAAAGATTCACTTGATACAAATTAGGTGGTGAAGTACTATTGGAAGATGATAAGGCAAAAGGGAAAATTATGGTGCAGCTGTGATGGATATCGATGAGGAAATGGAAGAAATGAAAAGCACTCTGCTAATAGAGAAGCATGAAAAAAGTTTCTTTTTCTTCATAAGTAAGCTTTGCCTTTCAGTTGATAATGTTTCGATCTAAACTCTCTTATCACCTGTACACTGGCTTATCATCTACTTTGTGCCAAGGCATCGTGCTAATAATAACTGAACGTCTCAAAGATCAAGGGACATTTATATGAACATCATTTATTTAAATTCCTTACTCAAGTTGGGAGGAAATAAAACAAAGTAGCAATTATAGTTCACTGTAATGTCCAATTCAGAGAGCACATAAACCTTGGGTGCCTGGCTCAGTTGATAGATCAAGTGACCCTTGATCTCAGGGTTATGAGTTCAAGCCCCACATTGGTAGTAGAGTCTACTTTTAAAAAACTATAGACAGAGAGTACAGAAAGCTAAATCTTAAGGGATGAGTGGGTATTAGGCAAGTGAAAGGGGTGAAGAGAAATCCACAAATGGAAAGACAGCGCTCAAAGACATATGGAAACCATCATTTCTTTTGGCTGGGGTCAAGAGAATCTCAAAGTCTATGCCCTTGCTACTCACAGTAGTGCAGTGGATCAGCAGCACTGACATCACCTAAGAGCTTGTTTGAAATGCAGGCTTTAAAATTTTCCAAGTGGGTGGTGAGGAGGGGATGATGATGCACTTCTTTTTATTTTTTTAGTTTTGAGAGAGAGACAGTGTGAGCAGGAGAAGGTCAGAGAGAGAGGGAGACACAGAATCTGAAGACAGGCTCCAGCCTCTGTGCTGTCAGCACAGAGCCTGATGCGGGGCTTGAACCCATGAACCGTGAGATCATGATCTGAGCCGAAGCTGGACGCTCAACCAACTGAGCCCCCCAGGCGCCCCGGCAGTCTGATTCTTGAGTGGGTTATTTGGCAAAGTATGGCTCTGCATCAACAACGGTGATGGGGAAATGCTTTAATCAAGTTTCTTCATAAATGTCAGTGCCTCAGAGAAACCTCTGATGAGCCTTTCTTTTTTTTTATTATTTTTTAAATGTTTTTATTTATTTTTGATACAGAGAGAGACAGAGCATGAGAGGGGGAGAGGTAGAGAGAGAAGGAGACACAGAACCGGAAGCAGGCTCCAGGCTCTGAGCTAGTTGTCAGCACAGAGCCCGATGCTGGGCTCGAACCCACGAACGTGAGATCTGACCTGAGCCGAAGTCAGAGGCTTAACCAACTGAGCCACCTAGGTACCCCTGATAAGCCTTTAAAGAAAAGCAACTCTACCCTTAAATCTACCTCTATATACTTATTAGTATATAGCCTGTCGCTCTCTCAAGTTTAAATCCAGAAGGACAGGGGCACATGGGTGGCTCAGTTAAGCATCCGACTCTTGATTTCAGCTCAGGTCATGATCTCGCAATTGTGAGATTGAGCCCCAATTCAGGCTCTGCACTGGGCTTAGAGCCTGCTTGGGATTCTCTGTCTCTCTCCCTCTCTCTCTGCCCCTCTCCTCAACTCACATGCTCTCCCTCTCTCCAGAAAATTTAAAAAATACAAAATTTTAAGAAAAAAGAAATTTAAATCCTGAAGGGCAGAAACTGTTTTCCCTCAGGACTCAACCTGTAGCATTAAAAGCAATATGAGACACTCAATAAAGATGTATTGATTTCATGAAGAAATAAATGACAGGAAGAAAAGGAAAAAGTTAAGGGCTGAAGGGCAATGGAGAATCCACAGCATGTGCTAGACACGCAGTTGGGATTTCTAGTAGCTGAAAGATATTGATGAAGAACTTGACAGATGTAATTCTGGAGACTTTGAGGTAAAAGCCATCTACATTGAAGTGATACTTGATATCAGGTAGATTGTTGAAATTACCTGGAACAGAGCTTAAAAGAGAACAGTGAGATAGAGTTGAAACTAGTGTTTAAAAGAGAAACAATGGAGAGGTCACAAAAGGATCTCAAGAAGATTAACCATGGAATTAAAAGTGGAGAACCAGGAAAAAGTAGTTGTGCAGAAGTAAACAGCACTTCAAACACTTCAAAAAGAAACTCTCTCCACTGACCATCCTTTTGCCCTTCAAACATACTACTGTTGTAAATAACAAATGTAATAAAATATATGTAATGAAATGACTTATTCAATATTCTGCTTAAAACTGTTTTAGGGAAGCAGTGTAGGAAAGAAATCTGAAACATGAGCTCAGGAGTTCTACTACTGGTATTGCTAAGTGAGCTTCTAAGAGACAATGCTCCCCAGATAGTAACTGTAAATTCTGAACAAAATATAAAAGCAACCACTTGGAGTCCCTGGATAATGAACAAAGGAGGCAGGTTCTGGGGGCACAGCAGGGGTGGAACTTATAAGACAAGAATGGCGCAGGGCCTTAGAGCAGGCTTCAGGAATGGTACTGCACTCAGCAGCTAAAAACTCCTGAATCAGTGTCGGGGACGTTTCTGTCTGCCTCAAGGCAAGGATTATTCACTCAGCAGAGTGAGCAGTAAACAAGATTTGCATCTGGAAGTTGGCGACAGTCATGCTGAGATGACCAGAAGGCCTAGATGCATAAGATCAATACCATTCAGTGTTAATTCTCCGCCTCCCAGCCTTGCTGAAGGCAGATTGGGGGCGTTTCCTCTACCTGGTATTCT
>PJEM01015975.1:0-26302 GCA_004023845.1 Helogale parvula | reverse complement strand
TCGATATTATAGTCAGTAACTCCTCTAAGATTTTAGGGAATGACACGTTCAAGTTGCTGGAATGCGCAGATACAGCTGTAATTCAAGTCCTGTGTGAAGGCCATGACAATTTGTCAGTGGTGCCTTTCAGAAGATATTTAAGTCAATTCAGAAACCATCTAGAGGAGGCACAAAAGTCAATAAGTGCCTTTTAATAGTTTGTTGTATAAATTATTTTAGTATAGATTCCCAATTGGGACAATCTATGTACCTTCTTTTATGTCACTTCACTGTTTCCTCTTCCTGTATCTAAGTTCTTCCCACCCCTCATTCTTTCTTGCCAGTTCTTTCCATTTTGTTCGCAGTCAATATGCCTCAGTGGTTTTCTGTTTTGATCAAATTTACAAGTTTCCTTCCCGAGACAGTCTCCAGGCAGGATCTCCAGGCTCATGGTCCCACTCTATGGCAATGGTTACTTTGTTTCACACGGATTAAGGACCTGGGCTTAAACTGCACTTGAATTATCCCCTTTGCTGTGCCACAGGGTGAGTGTTTCCCCTCTTATCAGGAGGATGAGAATTATTCTCAACAGAGACACAGGCAGCAGAGGGGAGCGGCAGAGTATCCTTGGCCCATTACCCAGGTGTTCCCTGAATATCATCGGTAGGGCTGCCTTTTTATCAACAATGCAGACTTTCTTCTCTCTCTCATTTCTCTCTGAACAAATTCCCTCACAATATTTTGGATTTATAGGCATGAAAAATCACAGCTTTCAGTTTTTGGATTTTTCCAGGCACCTGAGGCGTGGATCTGGGTGGGTACAAGGGAAAGTACCAGAGTCCAGATGTTGGCCTCATGGGCAGCTGCCACTTCCTCCAGGGAATGCCAGTCAATCTCTCTCTGGGGTCAGGATTCACAAATAAAGTCATTCTGTCAAGGCTCAGGGCAAGGCCATCAAGCCCCAGGACTCCAAGGTTAGGCCTTTGGTATACTGATAAGAGCAGTGCTAAGTAAACCCAGGTACACTGGCTGAGGATTCTGTAATGTGGAAAAGTCCCTTGTTCTTTCTCATCAGCCTCTGGGCCACAGGACACGACAAATGTGCACCCCAACACCCTTAGGCATCAGGTGTGTGTGCAATGACAGCAGAGGAATGAGCAGCAAAAGAGACGGTGAAGGCTGCTGCCCTCACCTGAACCACAGCGCATCAGGCTCCCAACCCTGTGGTGCACAAGGACCAACAACGGTATGCATGGGTACCCTGGGCAGCCAGGAAAGGCCAGCAGACTGTATGCCGTAGCCAGAGTTCTAGCCAGACCCTGGCTAGGTTGGGCTCAAATGCTGATCAGCTGAGGTGCTGTGTTGTCACTGCCCTGACAGGCGACAGCATCAGAGAACACCAGCCCAACTGACTGAACCCAGGGGCCAGCCACCTACAGTACAGCCAATTAACAATTCTTAGAGACAAGAGCTTTATAGGGTGGGGAGAAAAAGTGACACCCAAAAAAGGCAGTACAGTCCACATCAAGAGCTACGTAGGTCTGCCAGCAACTGGTAGCTCAGTCCCAGACAGCCTTTGTCTATCTCAGAACTCGTTAGTCAAGAACAATCAGTAGATCACTAGATGAACTAGGTCTTACCTGGTGACCTGGGACCTGGATGGACCATACTGTTCATGATGCTGACTATATTAACTGCCTCTTACTCGGATAGTTCACTCCATGCTGGTTTCAGATGTCAAAAAGAGTCTAGCATACAAGGCCTTCATTTCAGACCGCAGTTACTGTGATTTAAAATAATCTGAAGACTATAAAAATGGCTCAGATATTCATTAGTGGCGATTATATTTGTAGCACAGGAACATAAGACAAACAAAAACCTTACTATACAAATAAGATGTTATGAAGAGAAGGAAGTAATTTATGATACTTCCAGAAAAGACAGTAAGGCTTACAAGAACAGAAAGCTGCAACTGAAAATAGGCTTTAGTGATTGTCAGTATATGATTTCTGAGAATGCATTCTGCCTCCCACTACAGGGAAAGTGGTACCGAATACTGTGCTTCTAATTTTGTAAATACAGAAGAAACACCTTCAGAGATTTCTCCATATTGCTATATGCAGGCAGGATTGTTCATTTATTTTCTACATTTTATATTATAGTTTTAGAGTTACAGAAAAATGGAGCAGAAAGTAGAGTTCCTATATACCCCTTCACTCCTAGCCTTCTCCAGCCCCCTATTATTCATCTTGCAGTAGTGTGGTATGTTTGCTACAATTGATGACCCAATACTGATGCATGAGTACTACCTAAAGTCCAGTTTACATTAGGGTTTACCCTTAGTGTTACATTTTATAGGGCACTGGCAAAGGAATGACGCCTTATCTATCATTATAATATTCTACAGCATACTCTCACTGTGCTAAAAGTCCTCTCTAACCCACCTATTCATCCTTTGCTCCCTAGACCAGATCCCTGTCAACCACTGATCTTTTTTTACTGTCTCCACATGTGCCTTTACAAAATGCACTATATCTGGAAACGTAAGGTGGAAAGCCTTTTCAGATTGGTTTCTCTCATTTAACAATATGCCTGAAAAGGCTCCTGCATGCATCTTACCTAATAGCTAATACCTAAGGGCTCATTACTTTTACCACCCATCTAACTACTGTATCCTGAAACCTTGCTTACTTGTGTCAGGGTGTTTGATTGTGGACTCCTGGAAATTTTCTACATGGACAATCATGTTATGTGTGATTGTAGACACTTTTCCCTCCTCTTTCCCAATCCAAGTTTCTCTCCTTCACTGGCCATACTGTGTCAGCCAGGACTTCCAGAAGGAGGATGAAAGAGCAGGCACAGGGACCTCCTTGCCCTCCTCCCCATCCTACTGGAAAAGCATCTAGCTTCTCACCAGTAAGTACAATATTAGCTGTAGGGCTGTTGTAGATGTTCTTTACCAAGTTAAAGTTCCCCTTACTCCCGGTCTGCTGAGATTATTTATTGTGGTTGTGGGTTAACATTTTGTAAAATGCTCTCCTGCACCTATTGATACCATCATAGGATTCTTTCTTCTTTTGCCTGTTGATGGGACAGGTGACTTTAACTGATTATCAAACGCTGAACGAGCACAGCACACCTGGAATAAATCCCACTTGGTCATGGCATGTAACTGGGTATTGTCGGATTCAACTTGCTAATAATTTGTTGAGGATCTCAGCATCTGTTCCAAAACATACAGGCCTGTAGCTTTCCTTTTATAACATTATTTAAAGTAATCGCACTCAATGTGGGCTCGGACTCAGGACCTTGAGATGAAGAGTCGCATGGTCTACTGTATGAGCCAGCCAGGCACCCCTGTTACTTTCCTTTCCTATAATGTCTCTGCCTGGTTTTGCTACTAGAAAGGCATCACAGAACGAGTTAGGAAGGATTTCTTCTACTCCTACTCTCTTTTTCTAAAAAATAGTTTATTACCAAGTTGGTTTCCATATAACACCCAGTGCTACTCCTACTCTTGTAAGAAGTTGTAGAGAACTGGTTATCATTTCTTCCTTCCTTAAGCATTAGCTAGAATTCACCAGTGAAGCCATCTGGGCCTGACACTTTCTGATTTGGAAGATTGTGGATGAATGCTATTTCTTTAGTAGATATATGCCTTTATAGATTTATACTTCTGTGACTTTCATCAGATTGGATCTTTCAGGGAATTGGTCTAGATTATGGTATTTGTGAGCAAGGAGTTGTCCGTAACATTACTATCCTTTTAATGTCCACGTAATCAGATGTCTCTCACTTCTGACTCTGGCAACCTTTATTTTCCCTTTTTCTTAGTTAACTTACCTAAGGGTTTGCCGATTTTATTGACCTTTTCAAATAACTAGCTTTTGGTTTATTGGTTTTGTCCAAAGATCTCACTGGTTTCTACTCTAAGTCTTATTATTTCTTTTGTTTTGCTTACTTTGGGTTTAATTAGCTCTTCTTTTTCTAGTTTCCTGAAGATGAAAGCTCAGAATATCTGCGCAATTTAAGATTAGTTTGTATAACCTGATTTATGAAATCAGACCATGAAATGTAGTGTATCACCCTTCCCCCTTGTCAGTCCATAAAAGCCTCTCTCTGGCACTGCTCCAGTCTCAACCCACCTTCTCATATAACCAAAAATCTCGAGGGCGTAGAACTATATCAAGTTACACTAGACCTCTGAATTTACAGCCAAGTTTACATCTCTGGCTGGCATATAGTCTGACTATGGCTTCTATTCTGAGCCCTGTCTTAGAGGGCAGTTACTTACAGGGGTTTGTACAAAACTGAGGTTGAGGGATGGAGGATTCACATGTACACTCAAGGCATGCCATGGCTTGAAATGGGAAAATGGGATACGGAGTAGATATCCCTCTGCAGAGAATATATTTTACTTTCCATTTTGTTATTTTGATTTATGGATTTTAAACGGTTACATATTAGCTTCATTAACCTCCTTTCCAGGGGTTCCTCCAGGCCCCGCAGGCCCCAAAATATATGGGAGTTGTGCCTGATATTGTGACAACCACTGAACGAGGAGTGTCTAGTTTCATTAAGAATTATGTTAACTCCCACTATGCATATGGAACAGACACAGTTTACAGAAGGGACCATTTGTAGACACAGGAGTCCTGTGAACTTAAGGAATACTTCCTATAAGCTTTTAACGGTGTTGTCCTTATTATTCAATTTATCTCTGCTTTTAAAAGCTTTATAATCACATGAACTGCCAGGATTAGGGCTGCAGAAAGGGTATAGTTACTCACAAAAGGGAACTTCTTGTGGAGAAATCCTGATTCCTTTATAATCCTAATGCAACAGAGATTCCAGATTCCTTTTTGATTTTGTAGCCTGTGTTGACGGGTACTCAAACTAACATTTTGTTGACATACACATAAAGTGCACTTAAAAACTGAAGTGTGAACGACTCTATGTGACTTAGTATTCTGGTACTGTCCACATTTTTGCTTGAGAATATACACTAGTTATGTAAGGTATCTTTAGAGGAAGCTCGGTGAAGGGGACTAAAGAATTCTATATATTACTAGAACTTCTAATAAGTTTATTGTGTAACTTTACTATTTTTGTTTGTACACTACACAGTATTCATCTATAAATTACAACTTCTCATTTGCTAAAGACAAATATGGCATCAAAACCAAAACACAATTTCCAGTGTTGTATTACTTAAGTCAATCTTCAAGCTGTATGTCTCAAAGTGAAAGAAGTCTCCTTAATAGAAATTCTGATATAACCTATTTGTATTTTTGCAAAAACAAAACAATACCTTAAAAATTTTCAAAAAATCTGCAAGGATTTATGCCCACATTTACTAGGGGACACTGAATAGAATATTACTTAACAAGAGTGTCCTGTATGTTTTAAAGTCTAGTTCGGAGTAAAATAAGGCCACTTTGCGGAAAAAGGTGAATCAACATTCAGAATGTCAACAATGCTTCCTCCAGAGTGACTATTCAGAAGCGTAGTGGCTGCTGATCCACAGCTCAACGTTCCTAAAACCCAATGCAATCATCAGGTTTTCCTTGTGTGTGTGTTCTCTGATGTACAAGGAGGTTTGACTTCTGAGAGAAAGTTTTCCCACATGTTTTACATTCATATGGCTTCTCGCCTGTGTGTGACCTCTGATGGTTAACAAGATTTGATTTACGGTAAAAAATTTTCCCACATTCATTACACTGACAAGATTTCTCCCCTGTGTGAGCCCTATAATGAACTCTAAGGGATGATCTCTGACTGAAGGATTTCCCACATTTGTTACATTCATAGGGTTTCTCCCCTGTGTGTTTTCTCAGATGTACAATAAGCCCTGATTTGACACAAAAAGATTTCCCACATTCATTACATTTATAGGGCTTTTCCCCTGTGTGAGTTCTCTGGTGCACAATTAGAGCTGACTTATCACAGAAAGCCCTTCCACATTGATTACACTCATAGGGTTTCTCCCCTGTGTGTTTTCTCTGATGTAAAGTGAGTCCTGACTTTACACAGAACGATTTCCCACATTCATTACATTTATAGGGCTTTTCTTTTGTATGAGTTCTCTGGTGCACAATTAGAGCTGACTTATGACAGAAAGCCTTTCCACATTCATTACACCCATAGGGTTTCTCTCCTATGTGGATTCTCTGGTGCTGAGTGAGCTGAGACTTTTGGCAGAAAGTTTTCCCACATTCATTACATCCGTAGGGTTTCTCCCCTGTGTGTATCCTATTATGTTTAGTTAGGTACGATTTATTATAGAATATTTTTCCACATTCATGACACTCAAAGGGTTTCTCTCCTGTATGTGCCCTGTAATGTTCAGAGAGGGTAGATTTACGGCTGAAGAATTTCCCACACTCAGGACACACAAAGGGTTTCTCCCCTGTGTGAGTTCTCTGATGTCCTGTGTGGTCAGATTTCAAGCAGGTTTTCCCACATTCACAACATTCATAAGATTTCAACGCTGTATGAATTTTCTGATGCCTGGTGAGTACTGACTTGTGGTAGAAAGTTTTCCCACATGCATTACATTTGTAGGGCTTATCCCCTAAATGGGTTCTCTGATGTTGAGTAAGATATGATTTCTGACGGAAATATTTCCCACAGTCAGGACATTCAAACGGTTTCTCCCCTGTATGAGCTCTCTGATGCACTGTAAGGTGTGAATTCATACAGAAAGATTTCCCACATTCATAGCATTCATAGGGTTTCAGCCCTGTGTGTGTTCTCTGGTGTTTGGTGAGATCCGACTTCTGGTAAAAAGCTTCCCCACATGTGGTACACTGATAGGGTTTCTCCCCTGTGTGAATTCTCTGGTGCACTGTGAGGGTTGACTTGTGGCTGAAGGCCTTCCCACATTCGTTGCACACATACGGCTTCTCCCCCGTGTGTGATCTCTGATGTTTGGTGAGGTCCGACTTCTCCCAGAAAGTTTTTCCACATTCATTACACTGAAAGCGTTTCTCTCCTGTATGTGTCCTCTGATGTCGTGTGAGGTGGGACTTGTGCCAAAATGCTTTCCCACATTCATTACATTCAAAGTGTTTCTCTCCTTTATGAGTTTTCTGACGTTGTGAAAGGCATGAGTCACCCTTGAAACCATCCCCACTCTCACTACACTCAGCCTGTTTCATAGGTGCCCCAGGAGGTTTCAAAAGGGTAGACTTCATGTATAAAGACTTCGCACAACCACCAAATCCACAGTGATTTTCCTCGGAGGCTTTCCTGTGATGTAACAGGAAGGGGGAGTTAGGAAAGAAGGTTCTCCCATATTCAGTACATTCAGAGTCATTCTCTTCAGCGATCTCTCTCTTGTATGTACTCAATATTGCCTTTTCAGGGAAGGTTTCTTGATATATGTTATACTCAAAATTTTGCTCTGCACTTTGAATCTTCTCATGACCAACAAGGTCCTCATCATGACTGAAAGTTTTCTCAGTCTTAAAAAATTCCCTTCTTTCGCTAGTAGGAGTGTTGTCGTGTTTAATACTGAGTAGCAATTTTCCACAGGCATTGAATTCATCAGTCTCTTTTCCTAAATGTCTTTTCTTATTGACACACAGTCCTGAAATACAGCTGAAACTCGTTCTGCATGAGTCACACTGACAGAGGGTTTCTCGGGAAGGAAATGGATTTGTGTCCAGGTTAAATGGTTTTCCTATTAGAATACCTCGCTCTTTGGTCAGTGTTTTGTTACTGATGAGTGCAACTTCCCACACAGGTTTACACTGGTTTTCTTCTCTCCTCTCTTTCTTGTGATCAGTTTCCCAGACGTCTAAAGATAAGAAAAATTAACCATACACATAAATACTAACACATTTCTTCTGGAATGCAACATCTATACAAATGCCCCATGTTTTACTGGATTTTGATTTCTTGTCTGGTCTCTGGGGGAATAAAATAACTGTATGTACTTATTTCTTCTATTTCTTCAGTTTGACATGGAAAAACATAAATGAAAACGAGAAACAAAAAGCCTGGCATGGTGGAAGGAAGGAGATGAAACTGACTATTACAAGCATACATCTGCATTCCAATGTTTGACGAGTAACAGCATCGACTAAATTCTGAACGTTTCTATCAATCCTCCTAATATCTCTAAGGATCAATATAAGGAGAGCAAATAAAATTACCAATCAACAACCCATGACTTCAGCATAACTAGGAAATACAAAACACTACTAACTTCAAATCACCACTGAGGAAATTAACACTTAAATACAGAAAAAACTGATCTAGAGACGACATCTGTGAAAAGTCAGCTTAAAACCATGGCAACGACATGCAGAGGAAAAAACAGAGAGCTTACAGATAATTAAATGGAGATGAAACCACTCCCAGAAAGGGGAAGTCCCAACGTGAGAGGGAATATACGGAGCTGACATCTTAGTTCTGACAGATGACAGTTCACACCCCCGAGAACAGAAGGGACTCATAGGATATGGGAACTCTGGCGGCGAGGGCTGATCAGGGTGAGGAACACAACTGTAAAATGGCCAGAGTGATCTTAGAACAGAACTCAAATTATAAGAACCTGCTTTGTCCCCTTCCCAAATTCATATGTTGAAGGCCTAATCCCCAGTGTCATGGCATCTGGAGACAGAGCCTTTAAGGAGGTTAATTAAGGTTAAATCATGTCGTCAGGGTGTAGCACTAATTGGATAGGAAAGTCATCCCATATCAGAAGCAGTAGAGACACCAGCACTTGCCAGCTCTCCATGTGTGCAGAAAAAAAAAACATGTGAGAAGACAGACAGAAAGTACTGTCTGCAAGATGGAGAAGAGAGGGCTCACCAGACGATGCCCTGTGGGCACCTTCATCTTGGCCTTACAGTCTCCAGAATTGTGAGAAAGTAAGTTTCTGCTACTTAGGTCCCCCAGTGGTGTTTGTTAGAGCGGCCTGGGCAGACTAATTGAGAGCAAAAAGAGAACGGACCTGAATATAATTTTAATAAGTAGCATGAAAAAGAAGCATGACAATAGAGCAAAAAAAAAGATGGACAAAACCGAAGGAAAAAAACTGGATCACAAAGAAAGTTCTCGTTTATAGCAGGTAATCTGCAAAATAATTAAAATACATATTTTATTTTATTTTATTTTATTTTATTTATTTTATTTTATTTTATTTTATTTTATTTTATTTTATTTTATTTTATTTAAATGTTTTATTTATTTTTGAGACAGAGAGAGACAGAGCATGAAAGGGGGAGAGGCAGAACGAGAAGGAGACACAGAACCAGAAGCAGGCTCCAGGCTCTGAGCTAACTGTCAGCGCAGAGCCTGACGCGGGGCTCGAACTCACAAACGTGAGATCTGACCTGAGCCGAAGTCAGAAACTTAACCGACTGAGCCACCCAGGCACCCCTAAAATACATATTTTAAAATAAAATTGTATGTACTAGTTTCTAAAGAAGAAAATAACGAAAGTAATGGAATAAATACAACTGTAACCTCAGAAATTGCCCAGAAATAAAAGAAGACGTGACTGGCAATGTTTTAAGGACCAGCGTGACCCCAGGAAAGCTCCCTGGAACAGTCCTCTCTAAGACACACTGGAATGAAACTGCTAAATCTTAAAAAGATTAAGTCTCAATAAGCAAACAAAAATGCAGCTTTGGCAAGAGACTCTGTCACCAATAAATAAAACGAGGCTCACTGGAGCAACATTTTCAAGAAAAGACAAAGTAGAAGTCAAGAGTTTCATATCCAGCCACATGATCCTTTAAAAGTATCCAAGATGGGGCGCCTGGGTGGCTCAGTTGGTTAAACCTCCGATTTCGGCTCAGGTCATGATCTCAAGTTCGTGGGTTCGAGCCCCGCGTCAGGCTCGGTGATGATGGCTCAGAGGCTGGAGTCTGCTTCTGATGCTGTGTCTCCCTCTCTCTGCCCCTCCCCATCTCATGGCTCTGTCTCTCTCTGTATCAAAACTAAATTTAAAAAAAAAAATAAAAAATAAAGTATCCAGGCTATGGGAAGAAGCCAATCATACTTAAATAGCAAGAAATCAGGTAATAATGTGATGATGGAACCTTTGAGAAGAGGACAATCTTCAAGCAACCAAGATACGATAGGAAACACTGGAAGAAATGCTGAGCAGTGTAGGTCTAAGACAAAAGAAAGTTGAGAACAAGAGCAAAACAGTAAAATCTGAATGTTATATATTCTGTGAAGCAGAAATAATGCAACTAAAAAGCTTACTGGAAACAGAAAAAAAGGGAAGAAATAAGAATAAGCTCAGAGAGAGACATGGAATAGTCTAAAGAAGGTAACTGAAAGCAAAAGAATCAAATGGAGGGTTAAATAAAGAAATGAGCAAGTAGGACCAGTAGAAGAGACAGACATTTGAATAAAAGTAACTGCTAGAACAGAAACTTTAATATTTTCTGACTCTCTCCAAAAAGATCCAGAAAATAAAAAATAAAAAGGACCAAACAGATTGATTCGTTAAACATGATACACTCATGAATTGTAACTAAATGGCAGAAAAAAAACAAAATGGGACTTATGTTAGTGAATGTGAAGGAGTTTAACTCACCACTTAACAAAAGGACTTCACACAGAGTCACAAATCCCAAATCTCTGCTGTGAAGGGGAAACATAGAAAATGACTCAAAAAGCTAAAAACAAAGGAACAGGCAATATTATTCCAGGCAAAGGGAAACAATAAGGAAACAGATACAATCTAGTTATCCGGAAGGACAGAAAACAAAACAAAACTAAACATGTTCCAAGGCTAAATCCACAACTCTGAATGTACAAATAACAGTGGGGCATATCAAAAGACCAAACAACCTTCATGAAGCAGAACTCAGAGCAGCAAGCAAAATAATAAAACACACTGATAAAAAGAGCATGTCAAGAAAGGTCAGAAAGCACAAAGTCGGGGGCGTAGAAGGCCTCATGACAACATCAGGAAGGCAGGTATTATGACCCATATGTAATTTTCTGATAACAAAACTTGTAATACCAAATGTACTTATATCTCAAGGGTGCACAAAAATATTTTTTAAAATCTGAAAAGGTGTCATGCTCAAGTACCAATGCACTAAAACTAGAACTTATGGGAAGGAAAAGCTTCTTCCATCAGGATGTTAAAACCAAAGAACTTTCTGTAAACTGATCTTTGATGAAAAAGGAAACAAACCAAAGCTGAAGTTCTAAACCAAAGAAAACCTAGTGAAAATATTACTTATGAGTATATGTGGAATACACATACTGATCAGAGATTTCATAGCATTAAATGTTTTGCATCAGTTAAAAAATAAAACACAAGTGAATCTTTGACCAAAAAAAAAAAAAACAAACTAGAAAAAGGCAACAGTAATGGAAAAGAAAGAAGCAGAAAGCACAGAGAGGAAAGTAATGAAGGCTAAAAGCGATAAGTACGAAAATAAATTTAAAATAATACAGGTAAGGGGGCCTGAGTGGCTCAGTGAGCTTACATCTGATACTTGATTTCGGTTTAGCATCTGCCTCTTGATGATGTCAAGGTTTGGTTCGTGAGTGGAACCCTGTGTGCTCTCACCATGGAGCCTGCTTGGGCTTCTCTACCCCTTCGCTGCTCATGAATGCATGCACGCTCCCTCTCTCTAAAGAAACTTAAAAAACAATAATACAGATGAAACTTTTCTTCATCTTTAAGGTCTTAGAGTGGACAATTCCTGGTCAGTTTTCCCAGGTGCCTGATGGTCCCTCTAAATATGTGGATCAGGTCATCTTTTATTTTTGGACAGTTTACTTAGACTAGAAGTTGATGAAACAAACAAAAAAAGAGTAGAATAAGTATTAAGTCAAAAAGCTGCTTCTCTGGGGAGCACCTAGGTGGCTCAGTAGATTAAGCATCTGACTTTAGCTTAGGTCATGATCTTGTGGACTGTGAGTTCGAGCCCTGTGTTGGGCTCTGTGCTGACAGCTCACAGCCTGGAGCCTGCTTCGGACTGTCTCCCTCTCACTCTGCCCATCCTCTGTGCATGCATGCATGCGCGCGCTCTCTCTCTCTCTCTCTCTCTCTCTCTCTCTCTCTTCAAACAAAACTTTTTTAAAAAGCAGGTTCTTTGGGGGTGCCTGGGGGTCCCAGATGGTGGTGTATGAGCTCTGGAGCTGGGGGTTGGGAGTCTGAGCCCCACTTGGGCTTAGAGAAAAAGTCTTCAAAAAAAAAAAAGCTGGTTCTTTGAAAAGGTAACAAAGGAGGCAAATTATTGGCTAACGTATAAAGGAATGAAATCTCAACTGTGGAAACTCAGAAACAATAAGGAAGAAACTACCACTGAAACATGGTATGAAAAAATCCTAAAGGCTACTTTTGTTCAAGTTGATACAGTGTATCTGAAAGAAATGTAGCAAATAATTTGCTAACAAAATACCACTTGTCAAAATTTACCTTGGTGGAGACAAAATGTAAATAGAATAATTTCCACATCAGAAACAGAAAATACCGAGTTTGCCTCAGCCATAAAATACAAACTTGCATCCTTTTCACCTATATTCACAAACTGTTAATTTTTTGCCATAAATGCTTTATCTTTCTCTATATAAAGCCTTCTTGACCATGAACAATTTGGGTTAAATGCAGACACCAAGACCTGTTATTTCAAATATGTCAGCATGCATCTCCTAAGAGGGAAGACACGACCACACTCAAGAAAACTGTCCGATGACACTACATCATCATCATACAATCCACTCAAGAGGAGCAACAGTTTGAAAATATCTATTTGCTTTTCAGCCACACAAATCCCCTCTCTTTGCTTGTAAAATCCTCCATCATTAGAGGTATAGCTATCATGAAGATGGGTTTCAACAAAATTGTCATCTTTAAAATTTTTCCACACAGGTTCTGAAATTTGTTAACGTTATCTCTGAGGTATGCCCGTGTAAGGTCTTTCTCTAGTTTCGGAATTAGGAAAATGCTGGACCCAAAGAATAAATTAGTATGTCCTTCTCCTGGATTTTCTGGAAGAGTTTGGTAAAACTGGTGTTATTCCACACGTGGCAGAACTATCTAATGAAGCCCCTGTACCTGGGTCTTCTTTGTGGAATGGTTATCTGTTTCTTCTGAAGCGAGCTTTCGTATTTGTTTCTTTGAAGGAAACTGTCCTTTTCGTCTAAATTGCTGAACTCATTAAGTTAAGGGCATAGTATCTCCTTATTTTCCTTGTACTGTCTGTAGAATCTTTGATGATACTGCATTCCTATTCTTATTCTTTTTAATGTTTTTTATTTATTTTTGAGAGACAGAGATAGCGGGAACAGGGCAGAGTCAGAGAGAGAGGGAGACACAGAATCTGAAGCAGGCTCCAGGCTCTGAGCTGTCAGCACAGAGCCCGATGTGTAGTTCGAACCCACAAACTGTGAGATCATGACCTGAGCCAAAGCCGGACGCTTAACCGACTGAGCCACCCAGGCGCCCCTGCACTCCTATTCTTGATATGAAGTTTGTCTTATCTAGAAGGCTGTCAGTTTTAATCATCTTAAAGAACTAGCTTTTGGTTTCACTAATTTTCTCAACTGTTTTTATGTTTTGAATTAATTACTTAACATTTTATTCTTTATTACTTCCTTTCTTCTGCCTACTATGGATTTATTTTGCTCCTTTTTTTCTAGATTCTTAAAGGGGAAGCAGCTGAAGGCATTAATTTGTGAGGGTCCTTCTTATTTGACACAAATTTCATACATGTACGTTAGACATATGTATGTGTACACACACACATACAAAATCCAGCGTGTATGAAATCTATACATCATATATTAAGTGTATATTATTTATAATACATATTCCACATAAAAAACCTCACATATGTATTTGTGTTAAGAGATATTCACAAACACACAAAAATACACTTGTGTTGCATAAGAAAGGTCTCAATTATCTCAGCTGTTTCCCCTTATAAAATTAGAAAACAGAAAACTAAACCCAAAAGTAAGAGAAGAAGGGCCCCTGGGGGGCTCAGTCAGTTAAACATCTGACTCTCGATCTCAGCTCATGTCTTGATCTCAGCCTCATTAGTTCAAGCTCCCCACTAGGCTCTGCACTGGGATTCCTACTGGGTGTGAAGGCAGACAAATTAACACAGAGATCAGTGAAATGAGGGTTCTCCAGAGGAACAGAGACAGTAACTGTTAAGCTATACAGACAAAGGAAGAGGTTTATTAAAGACCAAGAAGTCCCAGTCTGCTCTCTGAAAGCTGGAGAATCAGGAAAGCCAGTGGTATAATTCAGTCCGAGTCAAAGGCCTGAGAAGTAGCGGAGGTGAAAGAGTAAAGGCCTGTAAATGAGAAGGCTGGTGGTGAAAGTCCCAAAGCCTGAAGGCCCCAGAACCAGGAGCACAGATTCTGTCCAGAGCAGATGGCATCTCAGCAGAGAAAGAAAAAGAGAATTTGCCCTTTATTGCCTTTTTTTCCATTCAGGCCCTCAACGCATTAGAGGATATCTGACCATATTGGTGAGGTTGGATCTCGTTATTCAGTCTGCTGAGTGAAATGCTGCTTCCAGAAACACCCCCCAAGACACACTTGGAAATAATGTTTAACCAGTCTGGCCATCGCTGAGGCCACTCAGGTTGACTCCCAGAAATAATCATCACACAGACACTTGAAGAGCACCCTCTCAACACTACTGCCATTCTAAGAACTGTGTGCACGCCCAAGGCAGAGCCCTCTGTCAAGAGACATCAGTGACAGTATGCTGTAAGAACAAAAGACTTCAGTCAAACAATACAATCCAGTGACATCACAAATAAATAAGCAAGCAAAAAATAACAAGAAGCCCTATCATACTCAGTACAAAATGTCTAAAATATCTTTTTGTCCAAAAAAACAGATTCACAAGACAAGCAGGAAAGTTTCATATACGTGGGAGAAAGACCAGGCAACAATCTGCCCTTGGCTTAGATTGAACAGACCTCAAAGCAGCTATTCTAAACATTTTCAAGGGACCCACATTTACAGAGTAAAGGGAGGTACTGGTGATACCTCATCACACTGAAATAAACAGAAAGAAAAGAATGAAATGAAAGTTCTAAATTTGAAAATTACAATAACTACACTGTAAATTCCTTACATGGGCTCAACTGAAGCTTATAGAAGAAAGAATTAGTAAACTTGTACATATAATACAATCTAAACAATAGAAAAAATAACTATGAGGAAAACTGATCTAAGCCTCAAATAAATGAAAGATACCATTATCTGCACCAACATATTCATAAGGGAGAAAAGAAGAGAAAAAAGGGTAAGGGGCAGAAAAATTATTCAACAGTTATGGTGAAATCTTGCAAATTTAGAGGAAAACACTATGCAAATTCAAGATGATAATCTCCACGTGCAATAAACAGAGATACACATCAAGATACATCACAGTAAAAGTATTAAAAAACAAAGATGAAAGAAAATCTCTTAAGAATTAAGAGAACCACAACTCATCACATACAAGGAAACTCCAGTAAGATGAACACCTGACTTCTCAGGAAAGACACACAATCCAGGAGGCAGGAGGACAGTCACTGAGCTAGGAGAGGAAAACTAACAAAAACAAAAACGAAAATGCAAAACTGTCAATCAAACTAGCAGCACTGCTTTCAAAGCTGAAGGTGATATAAATAAACCCACAGATTCCCAGTCATTAAGTCAAATCCACAAAGATTGTAGGTAAAAGTAACTGTGTATTTTAGGAGACAGGATAAAGATGTATTTCTACTCCCTAATCATTTGACCAAGGCCATACAAAAATCAATACGTATATAACTATAATGTTGGGTCTGTACCCATAGAAATTAAATATTTTTGACAATAAGGAAAAATAAGGCAGAAAAACAAAGGTAAACTGGAATAAGGAAATGACCCTGGATGGCAGCCTGAATCCACAGTAGCAAATGAAATGAAGCAAAAATGGTGAATAAGAAAGTTCATATAATAAACTCCACAAAGAGATACTTGCTATCCTTTCTCCTCTCAGTTTCTTTAAAAGACATCAAATCAGGAGTGCCTGGGTGGCTCAGTCATTTGAGTGTCAGACTTCGGCTCAGTTCATGATCTCATGGTCTATGAGTTCGAGCTCCATGTCAAGCTCTGTGCAAACAGCTTGCAGCCTCCAGCCTGCTTCAGATTCTGTGTCTCCATCTCTCTCTGCCCCTCCCCCACTCACGCTCTGTCTCAAAAATAAATACGCAAAAAAAAAATTCAAGGGCATCATATTCTATATAGTGGTAATTCAACAATGTATTATTGGAATTTAAACATATACCAACCTACTATGTCAAAAGTAGTAACACAAAATTAGAGTAGAGAAATAGAATTATATATGAATGACCTTTCTATATTTCACTGTCGGTAAGGGAGTATAAATCTAAAGTAGAGTCTGATAGGGTGAATTTAGTAGATAAATTTTCTAACAACCATTAGGAAAAACATTAAGTGAAAAGGTCACTGAAGAATTTAAAATCTTATGCTAAAACATATTCACTTAATGAAAAAGAAGGCAGTAATAGAAAAGAAGTACATGTTCAAAAAGGTGGAAGGCAGATAAATATCAAAACGTAAAATGGCAAGAGTAAATCCAGCCCTATCAATAACAGAAAACTGGGAATGGATTTAGAAATCCCATCAAAATGCAGCAATTGTCAGGTTGTAGAAAATATGCAAATTCAAACACCTGCTGTCTACAAGAAACACAATAGATTCAAAGGCACAAATAGGTAGAAAATTTTAAAAGCAGAGAAACATCAAGTACACAGATTGATAAGGCTGGAGAGACTATACTAATATCAGACAAAAGACATTTTAAAACAAAGTATGTTATTAGAGATAAAGTGGGAACTTATAATGAAAGTAGTCCATCACTAAAGGAGACATAAATCCAAGCAATTATACACTGCTATGAGGAGTCTCAAGCAAATATTGCCAGAATTCAAAGCAAAAATACACACAACAATAATTAGAGACCTTAATATCCCCCATTAATGGATAAAACAACTCAAAAATACAAATAAGAAAAAAACAAGAGAAAAATAACACTATCAAGTAGCCAGACTAACAAGTATGTATAAGACAATCCATTCAAAAAGAGCAGAAAATCCATTCTTCAGAAGTCCACATGAAGGTTCCCCAGAAGAACCAATTCACATCGCCACCACCGACAGGGCACAAGAGTTCCCTTTTCTCCACATCCTCGCCAACACTTGTGATCTTCTGTCTTCTTGGTGCTAGCCATTCTAAATGGTGTGATGTGTGGTTCTGATTTGAATCTCCCTGATGTTAGTGATGCTGACCATCTTTTCACATATCTCTTGGCCATTAGTTACTTGTATAAAGTCACTACACATTATTTCTTTCACTACTATGGCATTTAGACAATAGCAAGCACTCAAAAATTATTTGAGTCAAATAATGAGTGTATGAAAGAATGCCTGGTAACAGCTGGGATGTAGAGCAAAGAAGATGCAGTCAGCAGCAGAAACTGCTTTGAGAAACACAGGCTATGAAGGAAAACTACAGCAAAGAGGAGGAAAGCAAAGACTGGTCTATGGACAAATGTAAAGTAAGAATGGTAAACATTCAAAACATCAATCAAAAGAGAGAAATTTTTTTGTGACACTAGAATGTGGAGATTTGGTTCAAAAAACCAGAATTCTCAGTCACTTCCAAGAATTATAATTTCTAATGAGATATTCTTGAAAAAAAATTCCAAAACTGTCAACCCCTGGGTTAATCGTGGGAAGATAAAAGAACGTCCTGATGTTCCTCTGCGCGGTAAATTTCAACTCACCTGGGAGGCTCCTGCGTGGGAATTCTTCCTCCAGTATCCATGGCTCCTCTCCATGCTCCAGCCTGAAGATCACCTCCGGTTTGGTAGCACAATACCCTGTCAAAGTGAGTAATTTAGGATTCAGACCAGGGGGCCTAGACTCGGGGCCTCTGAAAGAGGAGGAAGCGGCTGGAGCTGCTCCATGAAGATGCCCCTGCACATTCCCCCGGAGAGGTCCTGGGGCCCAGAAGTGATCACTCACCACTGATTCCTGAAACCGATCTTAAGTATCATTCAACGTGACACAGAGCCCCCACGCTCATAATTAACACAACACAACACACTACTTGGCATTACGGGAAAACAGCCCTTACCCACTGAGACAAGGTGGCTGTAGTTCTCCAGCATCACGTCCCTGTACAGGGACCTCTGACTTGAGTCCAGGCACTGCCACTCTTCCTGGGTGAAGCCCACGGTCACATCCTTAAATGATACTGATCCCTGGAATTTCCGTTCAACCTGAAATGTTCAGAATTGGGTGACATGGAAAAAGCTGTATGGGAACCAGTCCTTCTCATGATTACCAAAATGGTTTGCAGAGGGTGTGTTTGGCTTTCTGCTTTGAGGGAAGACGAGAAATCCAACAGAAATAGTATGCCATTGCTTCAAGGTATTATTAATGTAAAAAATGATCACATCCCACAATGTATCTGGAACTATTTCAATTCTGAGAAATGCTCAGTTTAATAAAAATATTCTTGCATTCAAGTAGCACACAATCTGATAACAGAACACGCAGCAACAGGTTACAATTGCTAAGGTGAAGTATGCACAAGATAGACTAAAACAAATGAGCACAAAATTAGTTCTCTTTTGAGCTCACTGAAGAAGGACTGATGGATAACAGTACTCCAGTGCTCTCATGAACACAGGGCTGTGGTACAAGGGCAGCCAGAGGTGGGGCTCCTCTAACACGTCCGGAAAATGAGAAGAGGGCAAACAGCGGAGGAAAAGTTGAGAGTCCAGGGCAGATCTGTGATGACAGAAAGGGCCATAATAGAATTCATGGAATGGATCACGGAGTAATTTTAGACCAAGTCTCCAAAGTGTGAGATCACTTTCTACCTTAAAGACTATTTTTGAATACTACAGAAGTTTGTATTTATGAGTTACAAAAATACACTATCAATACATTTTGTTACAAATTTTAATTTTATTCTCCATTTTATTTTTTTATTATTTTTATTTATTTTTGAGAGAAAGAACGTGAGCAGGGGTGGATCAGAGAGAGAGGGAGACAGAATCAGAAGCAGGCTCCAGGCTCTGACCTGTCAGCATAAGGCCAGATGCAGGGTTCAAACTCACAAACCACGGGATGATGACCTGAGTCAAAGTCAGACGCTCAACAGACCCAGCCATCCAGGCGCCCCTTATTCTCTCTCCATTATAAAAGGTAAATGACAGCCTAATCCTTTATTTCACTGCAATACATACCCTAGGTTCAACTCTTCAATTCAGAGACCATAACTGGGATGCATAGGTAATAAGAAGGAAAAGATTTTGGAACTGTTATACTAGAAATTTCTGTAGAAGACATAGATGTCCAAGTGGATTATTGTGGATATTATCTAGATTGCATGCCTGTACTTCAGGGCTGCTTTGAAGAAAGGGGAGCCAAAGAAGAGATGTGAATATACAGTAAAATGATGTGACCAGGTTTTTATTTATAGAACAATTCTCTCAAAAAAGGGAAGGGAAAAGGGAAAAAACACCACTTCCATATACTACTACAGCAAAAATGGTGAAGCAAATAGGGCACTGAGAAAAGGAGACAGACGCGACAGAACAGTCACCAATTCACTGGCAGAAAAGGGAAGCTTCCTCAGGGTACATGCACAAACAGGTGTAGAAACAGGAGTGTCACAAAATAACCAAGGAAACTGAGGAAAAATAAACTAGATACTGTTTTTTCACAATGTGTATCTTAAATGTGAAACATAAAACTGTAGTTAAACCACTTTTTAACTGGCTTACAGAGAAAGAACAAGCTATGAGAGAATTTCCTAAAGTGGAAAGAAAAATAAGAATGAATGGTTTTAAAAACAAAGAGATGATGATATGATCATCTGAGTATATATACAAAAGCATGATTTAAAAAAACTCTTGGCAAACTAGAAAGGAGTTTCCTCAACATGATACTGGACTTTTACATAGCACACAAATATCACACTTAATGGTTACACAGGTAACATTCAATTGAAAACTAGCTCTGAGAGAAGGATGCGTGCTATCCCCAATTTCATTCAACTTTTTTTTCTAACGCTCTTAGAATACAGCAAAACAATCATGTACAGAGAAAATCCAAATACTAATGTTCAAAATAAAAGTTTCTGAACTTGGATATAAGTTCCGTGAAAAATATCAGAAAACTGCAAGTTTTTAAAGGTACAATTAACAACAGCATGAAAAAAATACAAAAATCTCTAGAGGAAAATAATAATGTGACAAAGGAAAATGAAAATGACCCAAATAAAATGGAATGATAAACAAATTTCTGGATAGGAAGGCGCAATATTATAAAAATATCATTTTATAAATTAATGAGAAAAAAAAGGCAAGACATCTCAATAACAGAACTGACAGAGGTCAACAGAAACTACAGAAGGGGAAACAACAGTGAGGAACACATCTGAATAGGTGATCTACAGATGAGCTGCTCAAAATGGAGTACCATTTTAAAGAGCTAAGCAAAACATCAGAAAATCTAAACCCAGTAAAAAAAATCCTTCTAAAATGAATATATCTCCCACATAAAGATTGAAAACATTAACAGCACTCACAAATGAGAAAGGCTACACTTGTGGAAAATGATACCTGATGGCAACACAAAACTGCAGAAAATGGAAAGGAAAATGGAAAATGAAATTTAAAGCAACAAGTCATGTCTTTTGGAATCTATGACACATAGGAAAGTAAAATCCATCTTATCACTCATCACTCCTATCACTTTGGGTATTACAAGAGTTTTAGGAGCTATGCTCCAGGAATCCTGGATGAAGACCAAAATCTATTTCTTATTATTTACTACAGGATCACAAATCCATATTGTAACATACGGAATAAAAAGATGTAAACTGGTGTAACTAAGGATCTAGTAGATATAAAGAGAAGAACAGGTAAGTATAATCTTTAATATAGTGGAACCCCCTACAGCAAGACAAGGCGTAAACGCCTGGGACATGCAGCAGCACTGACAAATCTGACACATGCAGACATGCTTCCTTTTGTCGCTTTATTGTGCTTTGCAGATGCTTGCAGTTTTTACAAACTGAAGATTTGTGGCAACCCTGCATGCAGCAAGTCTAGCGGTGCTATTTTTCCAACAGCATTTGCTCACTTTGGTCTCTGTGTCACATTTTGGTAAATCTTACAATATTTCTAACTTTCTCATTATTATATTTGCTGCGGAATCTGCGGTCAATGACAGCTCCCTGAAAGCTCAGATGATGGTTAGCATGTTTTACCAATAAAGATTCTTATAATTAAAGTATGTAGGTGTTTTTTATTTTTATGCATAATACTATTATGCACTTAATAGACTATAGTATACTATTTTTTTTTTTTTGACAGAGGGAGTGTGCACAGGGGAGGTGCAAAGGGAGAGGGAGAGAGAGAATCTTAAGCGGCACCACACCGAGCACAGAGCCTGACACAGGGCTCGGACTCACAACTGTGAGATCATGACCTGAGCGGAAATCAAGAGTTGGATGCTTAACCTACTGAGCCACCCATTGAACCCTAAAGAATAGTATAACCATCACTTTTATATACACTGGGAAACCAAAATATTCATATACTTGCTTTACATCAGTGATCTGGAACCAATCCCACACTATCTCTGAAGTCTGCCTGTACAGAATGAAAGAAGCCCACTATAATAGCATATGCATGAATTCTCTACACCTGGTTTTCAGTAACAGCCAACATTAACCAATAATCATAGAACAGCACCCATCTTAGGGGAAGGAGAATGTTGATAAAGGTTGGAAAGGTTGTAAAGGAATCTGGAGAGGCAGTGGAAAAACATCAAATACTTTCATTTGGTGGGTGGTCACTAGAATGTATGCATATTCTTTGGTTTTTTTTTTAAGAGGAGTGTATAATTTTGATGACTAGATCTTACACACTTTATGTGTGATACAGCAGAAAGTCAACAACAAAGCCAGCCAGAATCCAAATAAGGAGGAAGATGACACACATGAAAAAGGGAATGAACATATGAGAGCAGCAATAACTAGCAGCCACTAAATCCACAGCCAGCCGCTGCAGGCCTCTGCAACAGGACAGGCACAGCTTCCGAAGGAAACAAAACACAGGCTCCTAAACATAGAGAACAAAGGGTTGCTGGAAAGGTTGTGGATGGGGGGGATAAGCTAAATCCGTAAGGGGCATTAAGGAATCTACTCCTCGAATCATTGTTGCCCTACATGCTAACTAGGATGTAAATTAAACAATAAGTTAATTAAAAACAATGTAAAAATAAAAATAAAAGTAAAAAAGAAAACATATGTATATTAGGGGATCCTGAATGGCTCAGTTGGTTGAGCATCTGACTCTTGGTTTAGGCTTAGGTCATGATCCCAGGGTCCTGGGATCCAGGCCCGTTAGGCTCCACCCTGAGCAAGGAGTCTGTTTAAGATTCTCTCTCTCTCCCTCTGCTCCTCTCCCCAGATCATACTCTTTCTCTCTCTCTCTCAAAAGAAAAAAAAATACACGTATACTGATAAAAACACTAAACATGTAGAAATAACTCCAACAACAGGTGTGCAAGAATTCCACATTAAAAAAACTTTTAAAATTACTAAAGATTTATATAAATGTAGAAAATATACGTTCTCAGATAAAATATTCAGTATCAAAAAATGAGCAGTTTTTCCACATTGACTTATAGATTCAATTCAACTCCAAAGAAAGTTCCAGAAGGTTATTTTGTGAATACTAACAATATTTGTACAGAAATGCAAAGGGCCAACTGAAGCCAGGATCTAGCTGAAGAAGTAAAAAGTATGGAATGATGTACACTATTCACTCAAAATATTTTTTATCAAACGTGGTACTGACCTAAGAAGGGTCAAACCAAGCAATGGAACAGAATAGAGTCCAAAAGGACCAAGACATAGATGCACTATGACAACACACATCAGACTGCAAAAAAAAGTGGGGAAACTCGGTTTTCAAAAAACGGTTCTTAGATAAACTGTATGAGAAGAAAGTAACCAATGTCGATTTCCCACAGAAGTGAATGCAGGCTGCTGGCACCATGAATATCTGGACTTCAGAGCGCATCTCTGGCCACCCATGGGAAACTATTCCAACAATTGCAATGCAGAAGTACCCAAACTCTATGACCTCAAGTGTGGGTGCAGCTGATCCACTGAACAGAACATACAGATCCCTTTGGAAAGTTTCATAGCCACAGACTTCTCAGCACAGAGCGGGGAGTAACTTCCACTGTGAAATCTCTTACTGGTGCAGCAAGAACTAAAACATATGCGCAAGAACATTCTGTAGTTGATCCCACAGACAAAACAATGGAACTTAAGACTGCTAATATTTCATTTACAAATATGGTTTCAGTAGATGACAGACTTCTATACAAACCACATCCTCAGGACCCAGAAAAAACTCTTTTAACTCAAGAAGCCATAATCGCTGTGAAAGGAGTCAGTCTCAGCAGTTACCCTGAAGGACTGACATTAAGTACAGCATCTGCAAATGCTAAGAGCAGTAAAAAAGCAATGGAGTAGCTCATACACACATTAAATGCAGAGACTGAACACCTGGTGACTTCAGCGAGAGAGACATCGGGGCACTGACAGCAACAGCAGCATTTGCAGAGACTGAGGATGGAAGCTGTTCTACCATACCCTCTCCCCCAGATCTCTGCAAGCTGGCAATCTATTTATTTGTTATTTAAAAAATAAAACTGTATTTTAGGTAGGATTTGATTCATAAGCTGAAGAAAAGTAATGTGACTTTTTTTTTTAATTTTTTAATGTTTATTTATTTTTGACAGATACACACAGAGTATGAGTGGGGGAGGCGCAGAGAGAGAGAGGGAGACACAGAACCTGAAGTAGGCTCCAGGGTCTGAGCTGCCAGCACAGAGCCCGATGTGGGGCTTGAACTCATGAACTGTGAGATCATGACCTGAGCAGAAGTCTGACACTCAACTGACTGAGCCACCCAGGCGCCCTAAGCAATGTGACTTCTGATCAAAAGAAGGAGTGCAGGATTTCTAAATGAAAGAGATCTCCTAAAGTAGTACTGTTTGAAATTACCATCTAATTGTGAAGATTCCAGGATTTGGGGGGAAATTAACAACTTTTGAAAGGTACCTGGAATATCATACTGGCATGTTGAATTCTCCACTAAGGTAAAATTTTAAAGCTTTTCATGCATTAGAACGCTGCCTGGTGGGGTGCCTGGGTGGCTCAATTGGTTGAGCTCAGGTCTTGATCTCACAGTTCATGGGTTTGAGTCCCCGGTCAGGCTCTTTGCTGACAGCTCAGAGCCTGGAGCCACCTTTGGATTCTGGGTCTCCCTCTCTCTCTGCCCCTCCCCCTCTCATGCTGTCTATGTCTCTCTCAAAATAAACTTTAAAAAATAAATAAAATAAAATACACAGAAACTCTTACAAAACTCAGCATAAAACAACCTAAAAAGCCATAAATTTATCAAAGTTGCACAAACTCAATAATCAGACCCATGGAAATTAAACAGTGAAGTTTTTCACTCTTTAATGTAAAAAGAATTTTTATATTTGTAGAGGAAAGAGGAAAAGTAGTCTTCTAATGAATAACAATTTACCTAGAAAAATTAGAAATCCTCATATATTGTAACTCAAAAAATATTAATCACTGGACATTGGAGCAGTGATTCTTAAACTTAATGTGTTATCACCATCACATGGACATCCTGTTAAAAACACAGATTTGCTGAGCCTCACCTCCACAAGTTCTCTTCCAGCAGGTTTGGGATGGTGGATCACAATCTGCACTTCAAACAAGCTTTCAAGTGATGCTGCCATTTCTGGACAAAGATCCTCACTTTGAGAAGCAATGCGCCAGGGTCTGGAGATACATTTGCATTTATCAGAGAATGTCAAGGATACTCACAGTAGCATTTACAATAATGAAAAATGGAAATTACCTAATGTCTATCAGTAAAATACAGTATTTAGGATACGGTGTGGCCATATGGTGCGAAAATCAAACACTAGAAGAAACAAACTATGAGGGGGCCTGGTTGGTGAAGCATCTGACTCTTGATTTCAGTTCAGGTCATGATCTCACAGTTGTGAGACCGAGGTCTAGGCCAGGATCCACACTGAGTGTGAAGCCTGATTAAGATATTCTCACTCTCAAGATATTCTCTTTCTCTTTCTCCTCCTGCCCCTCTACCGCACTCTCTCTAATAAAATTTAAAAATATATATATTCATTAAAAAAAATAAACTACATATGGAAAGATCTCATATTACTAGTGATCTGAGGGGAGAAAATGCCCATCATATTCATTAAGATAATTTATATATTTTTAGAAGTACTCAAAATAATAAACAGTATTCAACTATTTTCTAGTGTACATGTAGAGATAAATGTTAAGACTAGCAGACAAAGGATAAAAACCTGGAACTGAACAATGGAGTACAATGAGAAAGGCTACAGGAAGGAGCCATCAGAAGAGACAAAGACTCTCCAGGAGAGAGTGGTCCACTGAGTAATTACAACAAAATCCCTGGCAACCTTTACCTGGACAGATCCCGAAAAAGTGGATGGGAAAAACCAAGAAAGAAATCTATGGAATGAATTTGACTGAGAAGCTCAGGCAGACTTACCAGAGAATTTAACTTTAAACAATCTGCTATAGTACACACATACACAAACTGGCTAAAGTACTTTCATGGAGAGTTTTTGTTAACAGGCATGCAGGCCATTCGTTCTCCTAAACGTACCAGGTTTTATACCAGGATCATACAAGACCATCATTAAATTAACTACTTGAACTCTCTCTTGGACCCTCTTACTCTCACTGAGGCACAGTTTTAGGCCCTCATTTCAGGACTGTCACAGGGAGGCTATTCACTATGTATCCCTACGTTAAGACCCAAAACAGATATCATCCAAGAGGTCCTTGTGGCTTCAAAAAACCCTGTCTGTATCCAAAAGACTGTCTTCCTCTCTCCGTGGTTATCAGACACAACAGAGATGTTGCTTGTGGGTCAGCCTAGAAACGCTAAGACATAGAATGACCAGTGTGTATCTACAAGCCACCTTGGCCTTGCTCTCGATCTGTTCCTTTCTGTGTTCTGTAAAGGTGGATTTCTATCTATTGCCCATTTCCATTAGTAGGGGCCTCTTACAAACCCCACCAAGTCCACTGCAAAATAGAGTGGGGGATGAACAACTTACCCGGGATTTGTGCATCTTCTGCTGTCTTGGAAAAGTGTAGACAACTCTGGTGATGTGCTGGGTTACAAGAGGAACACAGTCAC